>CATIWQ010252698.1:0-10289 GCA_949673415.1 Euphorbia schlechtendalii | reverse complement strand
CTTCATAAGTTATGATAACTAGTATTACATTTGTTGTATCATATAAATAAAGGTAACGAACCTACTTTATTTATGTCTTGTGCTATAACATGAGTAGGGTATCCATTGATTATAAATCATAAAACTATCCCAAGTCTGTTCAGTCATGAGAATGATTAGAACTACAGATTTGTATATTAGATGATCTATAGTAATGGATTTACTATGTTGCTTGTTAAGCAGATCATGAACATGGGCACATGTCGTGGACATGGGCTGGACCGATCCATGCTAAATAGGTCTTGATTATCCTTAGACTTATTGGATTACAAGCATGGGTATGCTCACTTTATTTCATGAACATGTTATTAGTAGTGTTGTAGTTTAAGGATTGCCATTTCATTTTGAGAAATTGAAAGACATCGCGCCGGGGCTGATGAACCATGATAGAGGGTGATAATTATCATGTCTTGTTCATCAGTTAGATGTCGAAAGCAAAGGATTTTGTAAGGTAACTACTAGGTTCAATATCTAGATTAGACAACTATATTCTTTCCCAATTGGGGGGCCGTAATGGTTTGCTAGAATCCGCTTACAGTCTACGGGTAAAACCCATTGCCAACATATGGACAGACCCAAAGGATCGTGCGCTTAGAATCACTGATTTGGGATTTATTGTACATGTAATGTTACAAAACGCGATGAAGAATTAATTATTAATTAATTGACATGTCAAGTCAATGTAATTGAATAATCATTGTAACTCCAATAAATTAATTTAGTTAATGGTATAATATAATATAATTTATATTATTCATTAAAGTTAAATTAAGTTGATTAAATGTATTTACATATGGTATTTGTTTGATTAACAATTAAATAAATTCATATGTGAAATAATTTAATTGAATAAATTTATTCAATAAAGTTTGCATACTAAAATAATTTATTAACTACTTTAGTTAATTAAATTAATTTGTAATATGACATTCAATTTGATTAAATTGTATTGTTTTAATTTTATATATGGGTTAAATTGTGAATTATAAATATTGTCAATTAGAAATTATTTAAGGAATTAAACTTGGTGGTTTAATTATTGAACTAAGTTTCTAGTGGACAAAATTTATAATTAAATTAAACCTAACTCTAATTGACTAATTAGAATTAAATAAAATAAAAATAGGAAAAAACCCTAAGGATATACATGCCAAATATAATTGGCAGAATATATATATATATATATATATAAAGAAAACGAATTGGTAGTCTCCTGATAGAAGAGGGTTATGGCATGGTATTGAATTGGGTTTTTGGAGTTTTTCTTTTTTTTCTTCATCTTCTTCGGCTAGCACCGGTTCCAATTCGAGAGGGGTTCGTGCACATGATCTTGGAGGGCTTTCGTTTTGAAAGTCCCGTCTACATCAACTCCTTCCAGAGACATTCGCTGTGAGTTTTATATGTTTTAATCTCACGATTTTTAAAAAAAATGCATTGTATGGTATTCGATAAAAGATCCTCGTGGATTTGAGATTTTCAATTGATTTCTGCCTTTGTGATTGATTTTCGATGAAAAATCCCTACACAAATTATATCCACGAATTCCGCTTTTTGTTTCATCATTGCACAAGAAAGAACAAACAAATCTCGCTTTTGGACTTTAGTGTTCTCTACTCGACAAAATACAGAAGAGGAAAGGTATTTGTGGAGTAGAAGAATACACTCATCTTTAATAAGTTTATTAGGAGAATTTTTGGGATCGAAGGTTCTCTTACCCTTTAAATCTACCCAAACTTGATTTGCTTGAAAAGAATCCGTCATGCCTGATGAATTTTCAATATTGAATCCGAACCAAGCATTCATCATCTCCCTTGTGACGGTGTAATGTCTACCTTGGTTGCGAAATTGAATCACCCTCTTCTTCTTGTCCTCAAAATCGAATGTTAATAGACATTCTAAAATCCAATCCCGATTTTGTGGAAATCTCATTCCCATAAACGTGCTTAAACCAAGATTAGCAAGATACATCCCCATTTGCTCATGGAGTCCTAAAGTCTCCAAGAAAACCATATCAAGAAAAATCATATCGCTGATCTCCAACTTGTTGAGAATTTGGAACCTTTTTCCTTCTTCTCTTGTACGAATCAGAAAAGGACATCTGAAATCTTGTAGATAATTAGGGATATGTCTTCTATTTGCGGCTACCTTAACACGAGGCATGTTGGTTTTGTTTTGAAGTAAAGGGTTTGAAAAGGTTTTGAATGTAGAAGATGATAGATGAAAGAATCAGAACTTTTGTAAACTTTGTAAAAGGTTGTGGTGGTTATGGATTCAATCTAAACCTTTATATAGAGTCCTAATAGGTCATTGATTGGCTAAAATAGTCAATATAGCCGTTTTTCCTTCAAACTAGCCATTAATGGCAGTTTCAGCCATCTGTCGCTTGTTGAATCATGATCTGTAATGGTAATATTTTGCTCGTGTCGCGATCATGACTTTCTTCACGAAAAAAACAGAAAATTTTATTGCATATTGTCACGGGCTCGATCTATAATCGCGGTCGCGACTTCTTCAATTCCTTCTATTTCTTCCATTTTTAGACTTAGCCCTAGAAAAACTTAGAAAACAAATATGTTAAATATAAATAATAATTATTTATCAATTTCATACCCAACATTAACAAACAAACAATTACACGAACAAGCAAATAAACAAACAAAGAAACAACAAAAACAAAAACAAACTGTACAAAATCCTAAATCTAAATGAAAAATGAATATTTAGTCAGAGGGAAGCGATTCTATCATTAGGTCAATCTTATAGTAAGATTCCCGTAGATCTCGCTCGACATCAAACATCAACGTATGAATGTCATTGATTTTCCTATGAATCGAGATTTACGCCTCCATAAGTTCATTCAACCTTCCCCAGAGGTTGGTTGCACTTCGTTCTTCCTACCTCATGATTTCCCTTTCTCCTTTTCTATCGGCTTTCACTCTATCATCCCATGATTTCCAATCATAGGTTATTCTATCAACCCCAGTGCACCTAACCAGAAATCCATACTCGAAGAAAACATCCATTTTTAATTCCGGAATCTCAACTTCATCAGTAACGACTTCAGTGGCATAGGGCATTCTCCCAATCTGGCCTAATAGATTTACCATAATTCGACACCCGTATTCCATCATTCCGGGATTTTGCACGATAGACATGAGCGTCTCCATCATAATCCCCGAAATGTCAACAGGTGTGCCATTCCAAATTACTTCCAACACAAACAATTCTTCAGGAATGACAAGATCGAAAGTTGACTTATCAAACAATGCTCCACTTAAGTAAAAGTTTAATGCGAGCAAACAATGGTCACGAATCCACCTACTATAGGCAAATTCTTGTTTGAACTTGGTTTGGCTAGTCAAGCAATTCCATGTTTGTAAGGGATCCCATCCAGGAAGCATCTTGTTATAGCAATCCTTTGGAAATCCCATATACTTATCCAACGCTTTCCTTGTCAACTTATACTCTTTCCCATGATGATGATAGACTAAGCAGTTCTTCCTATCATTCTTCCATACCAATGTGACCAACATCTCCATACAGTTGTCCACATTGTTACCCAGAGACATATTCGAGTAAATGACAAAGTTAAGTATTCTCAAGTAACACATTACGCTGTCATAAATTCAAAGGTTGATGAAACTATTCCTATGAATGATATAGGAACTCTTGTATTCAGCATCCCTGATAACCTCAAAATGATCTCCTTCTTTGCGAGAATGGATCGGGAATGGTGCCTCGTACCATTCTTGTAGGTTTGTTGGCGGAACTAGATTGGATTTGTTTGCGAAAACCATTGTAAGATGAAAGAAAAGTTTGAAAGAAATAAAGTAATTTCAAATTTGGAATAGATTTATGATTGGAAAGGCAGAAATTCAGATTGCGGAAGTGAGAAATTGATGAACAATCGCACATCAATTTTATAGGAGTTAGTAGAATAACAGTCGAATAACTGCTAAACTGCTATAGTTATTGCACAAGTCGCAATCGTGATAAATTTTCGCGATTGTCACTTACAGAGTTTGAGAAATAGAAAGTTTTATGAAGGAATTCATGAGTGTGAATGGAAATCGTGAAAATGAATAGGAAAAATAGAAGAATTTCTTCTATTTATCGAGAATTTAGATGTAATGATATGATGTATCACCTCCAAGATGATTATTTCATATTCTTTTTCACACCAAGTTAGGATTGACAAATTATGCAGTTTAAGAAAGAAACAAATAGATATAATTTGAAAATGTACCATAGACTCCGCACTTACCTTCCCCGGCAACGGCGCCAAAAACTTGATCGTAAGGTTTTGACTATACTAATTTAGATGGTCTAATATTCTGTGATGATGTCAAAAACCTTGTTCCCCACTTTTCTACTGATAAGATAAAAGTTCAAAATACAAATAGGTGTTGTCAATACCACTTATCAAATTGGAAAATGGTGACCACTAAAAGTATACAATTTCGATGTAGTTTTAAAAGTTATCGATCCCACAATGAAGGAATTCAGTTCTAAAGACCAACTAAAGTTACGGAACAAACGAAATAAGATAATTTGTAGGGTTTGGATGGTTTGGATGATAGAATGATGAATAGATAGATGCATGAACAGATTAGAGAAGATGTAAATTATATAAATATTCCCTAAGAACAAGTTTAGTAGAGAAAAACATGCAAAATCATCAAGAATATTTCGTACACTAAATAACTTCAGTAAATATGGTTCTAGATGCCCTAATATTCAATAATTCACCGTAGAACAACACATGAGATGACTTTTCTAAATCTAGGGTAAATGAATTATGACACTTATAAGAACTTGGATGATAATATTAATATGCTTAGTACGGGTCGTTCTCACATAGCCATATTTAGCAAGTTACCACTTCAAAAATGTTGGCTCACTAAATAGCTTTATAATCACATATCCAGTGACTATACAAAATCTTATTAACCTCGAAATCACTCTTAAAGTTAACTCGAAAGCTTATAACTTAATTAATATAAGAGATACAAGACGAAATACTCATTATAACACATAGACATATCATAAACTTCGAAATAGAAAGTATAAGTAGAAAACAAAGTAAAGTTGTAAGGTGTGCAAGTGAAAGCTAAAGTTGATCAAACCATATCCACTCTTTAATGGGAGTCGTCAATTCTCGCAATTCCTGCGTTTACTTTGAATTCGGTCTCGACTCGTACAGAACCTCTACTAGGATGCTATTCTTTATGAATATCGAACAAAAGAATGTTGAAGAACGAAAACTTTTATTGATAAGTGCTTTACAATTACACTCATACAACAAATGCTCGAATTTAAATAGAAATATAGTGATCGAAATAAGAATCGAATCACTTATACATTTTTCTTACTAAGACTTTGAACGTAGCGAAATCTAGATATTTTCACTCTCTATCTATGCACGCATACTACTATACATTGCCCACCATGCATGTCACGAAAATGGTTGCTTTTTGAACCCTATTTATAGAGTGTGAAGGGTTACGTCGTGTCCATTGGCGAAGGGTTGCATCACTTCAATATGATTGGATGCAAAGATTCATCCTCATCCACAAAGGAAAGGCACATTTTTATGATTGGTTGACTTTCAAAAGGTGTCTTTTCGGTTGGCAGTTGATGGCGATTGATGACAATTGATCGTTATTATCTAGCGGTTGGTAGTTGAAAAGAGATAACCAATAATCATCACAAGTCGTGACCACGAATCACATGTCGTGATAGTGAATCGTGATTTGTAACTTTCTGCTTATGAAGAGTAACAAGTCGCGACCTCGAATGGGTGTCACGATCATGAAATGTCTTTTTCCTTATGTTTCTTCTTTGCAACTTTACGAATCTTTGACAACTCCGATCCTAAGCCAAATCCTTGTGTTTCACGCATCTTTTTGCACCTTTTTCACTTTTTTTTACATAGAATTCCACTTTTGGTCATTTCACTTCCATGATTCACCTAGTTTCTGCACTTGCATAAAAAACAATTACATACCACGTGAAATCGTTTATATGAAGTATAAAATGACTCTAAACCATATCGTTTTATAACTGAAAATGTCATGATAATAATTGTAAGTATACACTTAATAGTTTCATATTTATAAAACATAAACTTGTGTTGAGATGAAATTGACAAGATCTTCCTTTAAATCCGTTGAAAGAAATTCAGAACCACTCAATTTAATACATACCGATATTTGACACTTGAAATACATTCAATCAAGGGGAGGAAATAAATATTTTATTACCTTCATTGATGATAGCACAAAATATTGTTATGTATATTTGCTTAAAAGCAAAGATCAAGCAATATAAAAATTTGTGCTCTATAAGCAAGAAGTAGAAAACCAACTTAATAAGAAAATTAAAAAGGTTAGAAGTGATTGTGGTGGTGAATATGTTGCACCATTTGGTGAGTTTTGCTCCCTAAATGGAATTATTCATGAAGTAACACTGTCGTACTCTCCTCAATCAAATGGAGTAGTTGAACTCAAAAATTGAACTCTTAATGAGATGATGAATACAATGTTAACCAATTCTGGTTTACCACAAAACTTGTGGGGTGATGCGGTTTTGTCAGCAAATTATCTTTTGAATAAGATACCACGTAAGAAACAAGATAAAACTTCCTATGAATTATAGAAGGGTGGAAAACCTTCATATAATTACTTGAAAGTGTGGGGGTGTCTTGCAAAGGTAATGACTCCATTACCTAAATGAATGAGAATAGGTTCGAAAATGGTGGATTGTGTTTTCATTGGATATGTTGAGAATAGTAATGCATATCGATTTCTTGTGTATGAATCTAAAAACCCTGAAATACTCAAGAACACTTTGATAGAATCAAAGGATGCTTCATTTTTTGAAGATATATTTCCATGTAAAGAAATAAATGAACATTCAAGATTTAAAAGATCTTGTGAACTTATTGAAAGTGATGGTCAAGTTTATCAAGAAAACACTAATAACATTGACTATCTTCCACCAGTAGTTGAAGAAGATGATCAAAATTCTCAAGAAGAGAATGAGACTGATCATGAGGTAGAACCTAAAAGAAGTGAAAGGAAAAGGATTAAAAAATCATATGGTACAAACTTCATAACATATATGGTTGAAGCGAAACCTCAAACATACAAAGAAGCTATAAGCTCCACATAAAGTACTTTATGGAAAGAAACCATAAGGAGTGAAATTGATTCCATATTGCAAAATCATACATGGGAATTAGTGGACCTGCCTCCCGAAATAAAGCCACTAAGTTCTAAATGGATTTTCAAACATAAGCCAAAAGCTGATGGATCAATTGATAAGTACAAGGCTCGTTTAGTCATAAAAGGTTATAGACAAAAAGAAAGCCCTGACTACTTTGACACTTATTCTCCCGTGTTGAGAATTACCTCCATTAGGATGATACTTGCAATTACTACTTTGCGAAACCTTGAAGTACATCAAATGGATGTGAAAACTGCTTTTCTTAATGGAGATCTTGAAGAAGAAGTCTACATGGAACAACCTGAGGGTTGTGTAGCTCCGGGTCAAGAAAAGAAAGTATGTAAGTTGGTGAAATCTTTAAATGGTTTAAAGCAAGCACCAAAACAATGTCATAAGAAATATGATGATGTCATGATGGCTAGTGGATATCGTATTAACGAGTGTGATAAATGTATATATGTCAAAACTACAAATGATGGATATGTTATTCTATGTTTATATGTTGATGACATACTCATTGTTGGAAGTAATGAGAAGATAATAAAAAGTACCACGAATATGTCAAATTCAAGATTTGACATGAAAGATATGGGACAAGAGGATGTTATTTTAGGAATCCAAGTTAAACTCTCACCTTACGGACTCATATTAACATAATCACACTATGTGGATAAGATACTAGACAAGTTTAACAAAGGTGATTTTGGTATAGCCAAAACACTGTTAGACGCCAGTCTACATTTGTCCAACAATAAATGTGAATTCATAGACCAAGTGGAATATGCAAGGGTTATAGGTAGTCTAATGTACCTTACAAGTTGTACAAGGCCTGATATCGCTTATTTTGTAAGCAGTTTAAGTAGATTTATGAGTAATCCTAGTAAAAGCCATTGGAACACTATCGTGAGAATGCTAAGGTATTTACGATATACTCGTAATTATGGACTGCACTATACGAGAGAATTTGTTGTACTAGAAGCATATTTTGATGCCAGTTGGATAGTCGACATTAAGAATTTTAAAGGTGCAGTTAGGTATTTGTTCACTCTAGGAGAATAGCAGTTTCATGGAAATCCTCAAGGCAAACAATTATAACTCGTTCCACAATGGAAGCTGAGTTTGTAGCCTTGGATAAAATGGGAGGGGAAGCTGAATGGCTACGAAACTTCTTGGAGGATATTCCTGAATGGCCCAAGCTTGTACCTGCAATATGTATACATTGCAATAATCAAGAAGCGATTAAAAAGAGCATAAAATGTCATGTATAATGGTAAGTCAAGACACATGTGTCGTCGATATAATACCGTTAGACAACTGATCTCAATAGGAGTTATCTTTATTGATTTTGTAGGATCAAATTAGCAGATCCGCTAACCAAAGGGTTAAACAGATATCAAGTTGAAAAGACATCTAGAGGAATGGGACTAAAGCCCATGAATATATAAGGCGCTATGTGAAGGAAAACCCAACCATGTTTGACTGGAGATCCTAAGATCTTGGTTCAATGGGACAACCTAATTGCATAGACCTTGTAAGGTCACTGTGGGGGTAACCCCGTGTCCATTCCTTTGATGTAAACAGTGACAAAATATGTTAAGGTTAAGTAAATTACAATGCATTAAATGATTCTTTGTGCATCAGGGTTTGAGTAAAAGAGATCACCCATGTGAGAGTGAAGTGGGGTCGCTTCGAAAGAAATTAATGGGGCTTAGTTATCTTAAACTCTTGCAGAACCAAGAGATGTTCATGACCATAAGAACATAACCATGAGATTCAAAACCGAGTTAGAATTAGTATTTGTGTGAGGTATATCATCATTTACCCAAATGTCATTCAAGGACATCGCGTCTACTAGTCAAACAGTAAAGTAAATATACTTTCATAAGGGAAGGTTCAAGGCTTGTAGTCCACCAATCATATGCAAATATTGATTGTATTATGCTATCACCAAATTGAGTATTCGTATTTCTTATTTTCTTTTATATGGGGGATTGTTGATAAATTAAAAGAAAATTTTTTGGTTGATAAGATACTGGGTCAACTAATTAATATTATTTTTTATCTTATGTTCATTTTTCAATGAACTCGTCATTTATTAGGATTCATTTTTCAATGAAATTGAAATTGTTTAGGAATACATTTATAGTTGGCAGCTCATTGTCTCCTAAGTTTGCCTATAAATTGAACTCTGATTGTTTTGTGGATATAGAAGATACGAAAATACAAGAGAAAAAGGCAAGAGTTTTTCAAATTTATTTTTCTTTTGTTTATTAGTAATACATCCTCTGGTCATTGTACATTACACTCGGTTGTGTTCAACTAACGTTTGTTATTGTATCCTGGGAGATAGTTTACCATACGAGACAAAATCTATCTTAAACAAATCAATTCGAGCTTTAACAGAAACCTCTTTTTCAAGTAAAAAATTTATTTTGGTATTCCATTATTTTATATTTGATATTTATTATAATATTTTCAATTCTACGATTTTTATATATTATGTAATTCAAGTTACTAATATTTTCTTTATTATTTTTTTCTCTCTTTTTTTTCGAATTATTCATTATAGTTTTCTAACAAATAGTTTAAAATAACAGTTTCATTTAGATTTGTTCCTCTTTAGTATATTAATTAGTCCAACATCAATATACATGAATCAGAATTTGTTTGACTTAAAGTGTGACGAGTTCAACATTGATCGAAAGCCTTCCAAGAATAGAACATGTTGTGAGTTCCATATTAGCTTAACTCTGTTTTATTTCACTTCGTGTTGATGTGTTTGGCTTTGGAGCCATTAGAGCCAAATGTGAATAAAATTGCTCTAAACAAAGTCAAATATCTTTATTAACATACAACTGAAGTTGAGGAATTGATGAACCAAGTAGTTAGCAATGTTACTCGACAACTACAAGTAGTTCCGAGCCATGAATTAGCAATCTCTGACTCAAATTGTTCATCTATTTTGAAAAGTAACAAATTAACATAAGTAACTCCTCAATTAAATCAAGCGTCATTAGTGTTAG
>CATIWQ010252663.1:0-27594 GCA_949673415.1 Euphorbia schlechtendalii | reverse complement strand
ATTCAAAGATAGCTGACTTGGTCTTTAGCTGATTATTAGTGCTTAGTTAGTTCCAGATTTTTCTGTTTTTAAGTTTGATTTGCTGTCATCTTAGTGCCATATTTTTCTCTATTATTCAGTTAGTTTGTTACTGCTTAAAGCCTATAAAAGGCTGCTTCTTTTTCAATAAACTATGAGCAAAAATTTCAGCATTCAATTAACTTTTATTGCTTTCCTTTTTCTGCATTTGTTTCTTTCTTTTTCCCTTTCACCCAACATCATCAACCAATTTCGTCTTTATGCGTCATTCATTCATTGATAGATTCATAAGAGTCGCTACGGAGGGATTGATCCATTTACCGTTCCTAAAATTCAACCTTGACGTTTGCCCAATAAACCAACTCGAGTGTTGTCTTATGATGTGATAAACATTTTTATAGAGCACCATATACTCGAAAAAAAATATTGTAACTCTCGAAATGCTGGCTGCCGTCATGAATCTACTATGGAACATGGTAAACATCAAAAAAGACTCGGAGATTAATTACCAGGCCAACTTACCTATCATTGCATTCATTTACCTTGCCATGATTATTAATGTCGACCCCTCCTTCTTTTAGGGGCCGAGTGCAGTGATGCCAAAGAACCACAATTAATTTCCTCACGTCAATGGAGCCCGACCATATGAAGTTGCGCATTCCCATATTTAAAGTCTTTATCAAAGCTAATTAGCCACTTATAAATAAAAAAGAATGAATAAATGAACTAGTAATTACCGAGTTGACAAGTGTTATTGTTCCCGCAAAAGAGAGCGAGCTTCCTTTCCAAGAGGAAAACGGGTTATAATCTTGTGAAGAAGTAGCAGCAAGTGAACACTTAGGTGCTCCAACAAACATCGGAAGACCAAGGTAATTAAATGACAAAGTACCAACTCAAACACCCACCAAATTGGACAGGCTAATAACCCTTGCTGTTGTGACTAGCTTCCCAAAATAAGTGTTGGAATTGTCCCAATCTATTCGCTTCCCCGAGATGTTTCCATGATGCTCAAGAATGTCCTTCATAACTCTGAAGTTTGACGTGGCAACCATGAAGATGAGCACATCATCCGCATAGAGGAGATGAGAAGGAAAACTGCGGCCCCTCGTGTACTTCATACCTTTTAAGTTGGATAGTAATCTGCTCAAGTATTCCTTCGCAATCCCGAAGATGAAAGGCGATAAAGGACCACCTTGCTGAACACCTCTACTACAACCAAAGTAGCCCTTAATACCACCACTAGTGATGACCAAAATTCTGGTCGATTTGAATACTGAGTGTACCCAACTACAAAATTTTTCAAAGAAGCCTAAAGCCTTAAGGACCTTGAAAATGAAAAGGACATTCCAAGGTATCAAAGGCCTTCCTGATGTCAAGCTTTAGAACTACATTCTCGTTGTATGCCTTGTTGTTAACATTAATTCCTTCGGAGGCTAATGAAATACAATGGTGAATGTTTCTCCCGTTAATGAAACTAAATTGAGGAGTAATAATTCAGGAAGCCAAACATGATAGCCGATCCACAATAATTTTTGCAATTATTTTGTATCCAAAATTGCTCATAACAATTGGCCTAAATTCAAACAACCGAGTTTCACCGTATTTCTTTGGCAATAAAGTCATAAGATTTGAATTAAGGCTAGGAAGAATACTACTAGTGTTAAAAAAACCAAATAACCATTCTGCAAACATCTTTCCTGATGATATCCCAAAACGTTTGGAAGAACAAGCAAGTGAAACCATCCGATTTTGGAGCACTCTCTACATTAAGCCTAAAGATGGCAGCCCTTATCTCTAATTCTGAAGGTTGAAGCGTTAGGGATTAGTTTTCCTCGTCCTTGACGAACCTTGGGATAACTGTATATATCCCCCCGTAATCCCTCGAAGAGGTTGAGTCTGAGGAGAATAACTCAGAATAATAAGATAACACATGATTGGTAATTTCTTCTTGATAGTAGTAACAAAGCCATTAATTTCAGGAGACGTCATTCCCCAAGCTGACTTTTTAATGTTTGCCATGATGGAAGAATGATGAATTCCTGTCTCCACCTTTCAACCAGCTTACATGGCTCCTTTCCCTTAAATAAACTTCTTTTCTAAGAAGAAATTCATTTAACTGAGAGTGCACATTTAATTCTGTCATGCCAAGCTCCTTCAAGATCCCATCCAGTGCAATACAAGACTGAGCATCACGAAGAACATTTTTCCAATGGTCAAAATTTTCCTCGAAATGGCCAAATACCTCCTTATTCCAATTTCTGAGAACCGGCCTTAGAGTTTTCAGCTTTAATGCTAGTAAATTCATCTGAGGTAACGAAGGGAAATCACCTTTCCAGTGCTTTGCTATAACAGCCTGAGTCCCCTCATTTTTAAGCCACATACCTTGAAAATGGAATCTAGAAAAATGTTGGGACCCATTGAAATAAGACAAACGCATCGGATGATTATCAAAACAATGACGTGGGAGTACCACAGTCAAAATACTCTGCCAATACTCAATCGAATTTTGACAAACCAAAACTCTATCTAACTTGCAGTCAACTCTGTCTAGCCCAGCTCTACCGTTAAACCATGTGTAAGTCAGACCAGAAGTTGACGGCTCCACCAACCCACAATAGTCAATAAATCTGCGAAAATCTACGTAATTTACTACATTTGGCACGCACCAAGTTTTTTTATGGCATCCAAGAACTGTGATGAAATAGCCCAAGATAGACCAATTTCCAGGATGCGCCTCCTAGTGACCAATGAGATCGGTAAACATTGAGCGTCGAATATTCACACTATTGTTACCATAGACAAAACCCAAGAAACAAGCAACATTTCGGAGAGAATAACTAACGACAACTACTTGAGAAGTGACTAGAGACACCGTAACTCCGATTGCTGAACCAACTGACCTAAGGAGCTAGATACTCGAAGGTTCTCTATCATTTTCAGCCACCAATTCGAACCCAATTCTCCTCCAGAAATTCTTCTCCACCCTATCAAAGGTAATTATCAGTTCTACAATCACAATAACAATGGCTTATGCAAACAAACAAGATCAGCAACAACTATTTGCGTTTGAACATTGCTGAAACCCTTGCAATTCCAATATAAGAAAATCATTGAGAAGAAGTATCGTTGTTCCGACACAACATCAACGATTTAGAGCCACTCCATTTTGCATATTTCTCCCTTGCAGTCAACAAGGGCGTGCCATTATCCTCTTCGTCAGCATGATCAGACCATGATTTCTCTGCTCGTGCCTTCTTTTTTATCTCTTCCTCCTTTGAAGAATATGGTCCTAAAAGATTAACTTCAAGTTTAATACCTTCCAAGTTAAAAATTCATTCTTGAATTGATGGAGTCGAAAAATGCACCACAACTGCATACTCTGTTATCTCGGCCTCCTTATCTTTCTCTCCATTACTAATCGAGCAATCATCCTCCGACGCATCAAAGGCTGAATCGGCTTGCTGATCACTAATGGGCTACTTTTGCAAGTCTTTCTCGATGTTACGAAACACCGCATCAATTGGAATCTTCGAGTTAGATTTCTTTCTTTCATCAAGTTAAAGCCTGCTACCGCTGCCTACTTCTCTGAAAAAGATTAAGATTTGGTCACTCGGCCTTCTTGTCACTAGGCTTTCTCCAAGCTCAACATCTTGCTTCTTATTTCTCTTGCAATCGTAAACCTTGTGGCCAACCGAGCCACATAACTTACAAAAATATGGAGGGTTTTCATATGCTAAATCAATCCATAATTCTCCCCCTTCTCTTTCGACACCCATGGTTTCGGGTAGTTAAGTCGATATATCAATGTCAACCAAAACACGAGCAAAATGGTGGTAGCAACCCTCTCTAGTGCTTATTAATTCTTAATAAAATGCCAATGCAAGTAGTGATCTCATCCAATGTTATGGGATCCAGAATTCCCAAGGAAGAGATTGAAGATGTACCCATAGTTGTATGTTGGTTGCTTTTTGTGCATAAGGATTGAAATCCGGCACCCATGGTCGAATTCTGAAAGTTCCAAGTTTCAGATTGAGGCTGCCCATACTCCAAACTTTATTTTTCTCGTCCAACGAACCAACATAATGTGAAAGAAACATCTCCCGATAGATATCAAACGCTAATGTGTTCCCAAACCCCATATCTTGGAGAGTTGCATCTTGAGATCCTCTAATTTCTTGGGAGGGTCACCTTTCCCTAAAATAATTCTACCAATCAAAGAGGAAGAACACATCTTTACTATTGATTGCAAACTTCCTGAGTTATACGGACTATTTTGAAGCCTCCCTATTCGCGAACTGCGACCGTAGATGATGGTGCCGGGGTTGAAATTAGCTGGCTCGCATGAACTACAATCACATAACTCTTTCCTTGTTTTTGCGGAACATGTTGAGCCTTCACATTCTCAAAGCTTCGTCGATCAAAAAGATGTGCAATATTCACATCGTTGGGTAGAAATGGCAGCCATGATCACCGTAATAGAAAAAGAAAATCAAGAACCTGCCAAGAAACCAAACATGTATCTTGTGACACATGCTGCCAACTCAAGAAGACCAACACATGCTGCCGAATCTGATCAAGAAGACCAAGAAACCTTGTGTTTCTGACCAGTAGGACTGTTTCGTTGAAAATCTTTATCTCCGATTACTAGAATACACAAGAACAAAACTAGAAGATGGGACGGTGAAGAGTAGCCCCCAAAAGTAGAAAAACTGAGGTAGCAAGACAAGCTCAGGGAGGAAAAGAAAAATAGAAGAAAAGTCACCAGAAAAGGCCAAAATCCGAGGATAGAAAGGCGAAAATCAGCTAGAAAAAGAGTTAGGTTTCCTTAAGGAAAGCAAACCCTAGAATAGAAAAAACTCCCATCCCGTCCACCAAACTTGGAAACATAAATCAACTTTAAAAAATATTAAAAAAAAACTTTTTATTACATTTATGATTTGTATCACAATAGAAACCCAAATTGCAATGATTAGAACTAATTTTATATAAAGTTTGATAATAATTATACGTTTTTAAAAAACTTTTAATAGCCACTTAATTTTTTGAGTTTGTTTTCCTAACATTTAATTGACATGAATCATATAATATGTTAAAAATGTATTCTACATGTAGTAATTCATTATTCGTATAAAAACTTGTTGAGCCGAACCAAGTCCAAGATTAACAAATTATTGAATATTGACTACCGAAAACTAAAAACAAAACATTAAGAGGTTGCATTCAATAAACTATATTCACTAACTCTAATGATATTCGATGATATGTTTTCAAAAAATCAGCTAGAAGACGCTATTATTACAAGGATTTCATGGTTGTTACTTATTACTTAGAGTCTACCAAATTAAAATTTTCCAGAGATACAAAATTTTGGTGTTATCTCTTTTAATCTAAACAGATTGATAATAGCTTGTTTCTCCACCAACAACTTCATAAAAAACAAAGGAAAAACAACATTTTTTTTTTTTTGAAAAACTCCCGAGAAGGCAGTGTGCCTTTCCGAAAGTTAAAAGGTTGAGACAGGAGAAAATTTCGGGGCGGAGTCCCCAACTAGGTTGGTTAAAGGAAAAACAACATTTAAGAACAAATAATGATGAGCCAAACCAGGGGTGCTGAATAATAATCTACTGAAAAACAATAAGGAGGCTAGGGTTCTCTCCTAAACCCTAGTCATCAGATTTTCTCCACTAGCATTTGGCCAGCGTACAAGGCTGTTCGGATCTCTATCTGATATTCAATAGGAGGGCCATCAGGCGGCTTCCACCGGCATTTTTACTTTAAAAGCTCTAGTGATTAGGGGGTTAGGTTCTCCTAAATCCTAGCCACCCAGGTTTTCTCCAATGGTGTTTGGCCAGAGTTTTTGACAAGGATTCTCCTTGCGATAGTAGGGCTATTTAGCAGCTTCCACCAGCATTGGCCAGCTTTTTGCAGATTGGTTTATCGACAAGGGTGATTGGCGGCTAGGGTTTGGTTTGGTTGGAGTTTTAACCAGGGTTCGATGGTTTGTTTTCTTGGATTTCTCCTAACTGATGTCATTTCGACAGTCCTTGAATGGTCTAGCTTTTTGCAGAACTGGTGTTTGGCCAAAGTTTTTGACAAGGATTCTCCTTGCGATAGTAGGGCTATTTAGCGGCTTCCACTAGCTTTTTGCAGATTGGTTTGTCGACAAGGGTGATTGGCGGCTAGGGTTTGGTTTGGTCGGCGTTTTAACCGGGGTTCGATGGTTTGTTTTCTTGGATTTCTCCTAACCGATGTCATTTCGACAGTCCTGGAATGGTCTAGGTACTCCTCCCTTTTTTCTTGTTTTTGCAGGTGGTTTGGTCGGTAATTTTCAACAAAGGTATCAGGTTTTTCTATCCTTTGGTGTTCATTGTTGCCGTCAGTGTTGTATAGGCGATGCCTTTTTATGTAGTAGTGATTGCTAGATGACATTATTCATCATCGTTATCATTAGGACTTATCCTCTCAACCTTCACGGGATTGATTATGGTGCACCATGGAAATCTTCTTCCCGCTGTTCACTTTTGCTATAGATCTTTAGATTGTTAGATTCACTCTATTGTGATTGGGATCTTTGTTTCGTTATTATTGCATTATGTTGCAATTAGCTTTGTTACATCCTATAGATGTTTTCATTTTTCTTTTTCTTGTTGCGTTTTCTTTTCCATTTTAATAAATGGAGCCGACTTTTTGCCGAGCTCAACCTTTACTTTTAAAAAAATGATGAGCCAAACTGAGAATCAAGAAAATTAAAATATAAAAATGACACCAAACATCTAATGATCATCTTAAACTAAAAAAGAACAACAAAGGATATATAAATAATGAGTGTTAATAAATCAATGGCGGGCCGAATTGGTCTTGTAGAGTTGGCAATTCACTATACTTTTCTTCACTCTTTTTCTGTGTATAAATGGCCAGCCACTTTAATTAATGATCTTGAGAGGGCTACTTGGAATTTCATATGGACGGGCTTCGTAGAAAAGCGTAAACTTATTGTTGTAACTTGGGATATTTGCACTAAACCAAAAATGGCTGGTGGTCTTGGTGTCAAGTGAATTGGTGACATCAATACTTCCCTTCTTGCAAAATTTTCTTGGCAGCTTGTCTCAAGTAAGGATTTTTGTTTCACTCTTCGCAAATGTTTCACTCCAAATGATGCGGCACAAACTTGGCTTGTTAATTCTAGCATTTGGTGCTCAATTCAGTTAATTTATAATTCTGTCTGCATGCATATTAAATGGTTTATTGGGCAAGACAATAATCTGAATTTTTGGAATTCAAACTGGATAACAACAATAGTGGCGGAACAATCGGGGCTATGTTGAGTCAATAGCTTGAAGTGGAGCGAGAAGGTGGCTGATTTTTATAACACTAATGGCTGGTATATTTTGCTCTAGAATTAAACCAGGCGGTTGATCAAAGTGCTCTAGCTTACACTAGGACAGACAAGGTTGAGGATTTTTGTGTTTGGCGGCCTTCGACTTGTAGTACATTAACGACTAATCTCTGTTACAAATGGTTGCCAGGTGAGTGTCGTGAATACTCTATCTTGAAATACATTTAGCACCCTTCCATTACTCCTTCGCATTCGGTTATTTGTTGGAAAGTGGTTAGAGGTTGCATCTCTACGCATGACATTTTGCAAAGGCATGGAATTTCCGTTATTTCGGTTTGTTCTCTTTATCATGTGGACTTCGAATCAAGGATTCACTTATTCAAGGATTATACTTTCACCAGTTTTCAATTACTTTTTGATAGACGTTTGGACACTTTGGGGGATATTCGTTCATTGTTCCCTTCAGCGTTTACCCACCATTTCAGCCCCCAAATTAGAATCCTTTGGGTCTCGGCCTTGGTTAATGTAATTTTGGTCATTTGGAATGTTAGGTGCAAGGCAATTTTTAAGAATGAGATACCTTCGATTCACATTGTTTTGCAGCTTCTTTGGAACATAATTCGTAGAGCGGATAGCCTTGGGTTGAGTTTCATTTGAAACTCTACCGTGGAACATAATATTTTGAAGAGCGTAGAGTTGCACCCGAGGATGCCCATAGCTCCAAAAATTTTACCGGTTAAATGGATCCCACCTTCTCCAAATTGGATTAAGGTCAACACTGATGCATACTTTGAGGGTTCCCCTTGTACTACAAGATGTGGTTGTATCTTTCGGGATCACCATAGTCAAGCCATTTTTTGTTTTTCTTTTCCTTTCGATACGGAGTTCTCTTTTATTGCAAAATTGAAAGCGGCCATTCATGCAGTGGACTTTGCAACTACGAATGGCTGGCGTAATCTTTGGTACGAAAGTGACTCAAGCTATATGGTAGGTGCTTTTCAGACTCGGACGGTACAAGTTCTGTGGACTCTTTGATAGGATCGGCGTAGATGTTTGAACTCCCTAGATAGCTATAATTTCATCATTACTCATGTCTACAGAGAAGCCAATGGAGTTGTTAACGCTTTGGCTAACTTTGGGAGAATTCCAGATGTACTTCTTAGCTAGAATAACGTTCTTGATTTTTGTAGAAATTTATTTTTCCATGATCTGAGTGGTTGAAGCATGTTTCGATTCACTTAATTTTGTCTTTCCTTTTTCCCAACTCTACGTTGTTACTCTTCTTATTTTTAATTTAATTAATAAAGAGGGGTAGGTGTTTCGTAGGCAAGTGAACGCATCAACATAGTTGTAACGTTCGCCACAAAATTTTCACATGCCCCAACCTTTTCCAAAGGAGGGACACAATGTTCCTCCGAATATTTAAAAAAAAAAGAAAATAAATCAAAACTGAAAAACCCTAATTTTTTAATCAAAATCACTTGATTATATCAAATTCGAACATGAAATATCATAAATTGAAACTTTAATGAAAAATGAGATTAAAAATCAAAATTAATTTAAAACAAACCTTAGGTTAGTAAACACAATAGAAACCATTCTTTAAGAAGACGAGTCTATAGTAGATTGATAGGCGAAGAATAATATGGGGCAAGAATAAGTGGATTTTAAGATCGAAGATGAAGGAGAAGAACTATTTTTTTGAAAAACCTTCGGAGGGACGATGTGTCCCTCCATCAGAAAAAGATGAAAGAGAATAACTTAGATTAGGGTTTTGGATTTACTAAACATGATGAGTGAGATGATAAAACCAAGGGAAATTTAGGAAAAAGAAAGGGGAAAACGTGAAGAGAGAGAAATAAGAGAGAAGAGTGGTATTTATATGAGAGGAATATTTTTTTGTTTCTTAATTAATTATAATGATAGATAAAAAGAGCGAGATGTAATCCAGCCAACCCAATTTTACTATTCATGGCTTATTTTTGGGGACCCTTCTCTCAATAGTTATAGGAAATATGGGTTTTCATCAATTTTTTATTTATTGCAACTATTTCCAATCAATTTCAATAAGTATCGTTGAAAGTCTATATTTTTATCACATCAGCAACTCTTTTGAGGTGATGCTTTCCATTTGTGTTGTTGATGCCCATCTATGGCGTAATGAATGTATCGAGACTTTTTTCTTTGCCTTCATTCTGTTCATTTTGTTTAAGTTCTCCATTTTGTTGGATTATGCTAAACAAAAACTCATTTAGTGTGCTCTGTTTTTTTTTTTTGGGGGTACATTTATTATGTTTCAGATAAATTTAGGGAACCACAACTTTTCAAATGTTTTTTTTTTGAAAAACCTCTGGAGAAACAATGTGTCCCTAAACAACTTTTCAGATGTTGTTTATGTATAAATTATAATCTTAAATTCCTAGCATAGTATGCTCTACTTTTATCTTAATTTATTTTCTGATGGGTTTGTTTACACAACAAAATGCTCATTGATTGGATTTCTTAATTTGTTTCATTTAGTAAGCTCTCTTCCTACATATAGAGCATTTTCCTTTTTTTTATCAAGTGTTTATTTATGTATTACAGTATAACTTTTTTGGTTTTTTTCTTTGCATCTTTGGTGAATCTATTTATTTTTTTCATGTTTATAATATTAAAATAAGTGTTAACTATTTGAATATGTGCTATTTATAAAATTACTGATATTTTATTAATGATTTTAGCTTTTATGATGTGCATAAACTTTGTAGTAGGTTAGGAGAAATGAACAATTCTATTAGGAACTGGATGTATGAAAGACTAGATATTCGTGGACATTTGGATCCATTGTTTGTTAAGGGGGTACAAGCATTCATTGCTTTTGCATGTAGTCATCCTTCATTCATGGATGCTACAAAATTAGATGTCCATGCATTAAGTGAAAAAATAGAAGCTTTGATGAACTTGAAACAATTATGTGTCATTTGTGTAAGTATGATTTTGTGGCAAATTACTTTGAATGGAATCGACATGGTGAAAAATCATGTTGTGGAAGTTTAATATTTAGAATGAAACGGCATGTAACGAACAATATGAACCTCCTTCCTACCAACAAAAATGATTCTGGATGTAGCTGGCCCAAGTTTTGAAATGAGGCATATGGATGAAAGATGAGATGAATAGCCAAACATAACCGACAAAAAGTTCTTCGATATGTTAAAATGATCAGATAATGAATTATTCCCAGGTTGCAAAAAGGTGTCATAATTATCTGTTGTTTCTCGAATGTTGAACTTCAAATTCAAGAACTACGCATCTGAACAATTTTATGACGGTTATTGTGAGCTTATTAATGATATTATAAGCACTTTTGATAACAACATGGTTCGTGATTTTAATAGAATGAAAAATTTTACAAGTGGCCTTGGATTACCAGGGGAGAAGATCGATTTTATTTTATTTTTTTTAATGAAGCTGATCACGACAAATGCCGGCTCTATTTATTAAAAAAGAAAAGAAAAAAACAAAAACAAAAGGAAAGAAAAAGAAAAAGAAAACAAAGAACAGGTTTCCTACGGTCGCGTTGAACCTGATCCCTAGTTGCAACCGTTAAGCTTTTCTTCTTCTGAACTGAGAACGGCTTCCAATGAGTGGTGGCAGGAGAATCCACAATCATATTGCATGCGGGCCTGCTCTCAGTAGAGCTAGAGCCTGTACTCTTGGAGGCCGAAGCAATGATAGAGTCCCTAAGAGCTCTCATGCGTGCATTTTTCTTGCTCTCGACTATTTTCCAATTATTATCATCCTCCTCAGCCATCAGATTTTCCCATTCATACGCCGGGGTCCTCGATCGCAAGCGTTGTTCCTCCTCTTCCACCATATCTCCCCAACGCTCATGATTAACATTTGTGACCAGGGCTGAAGTTGAAGACAAATCAGCCCATGTTTCTCCCTTATTTTGCAACTGGGTTGACGGAGAGGCCGTCCGTCCCTCAATAAGATCCACCATGAGATTGATGCCATTCGGGTTAGCAATAGCATCCCGAGCGTAAAGTTGAGTTCCAGTAGCAATATCCTTCCCGTTCAAATGGCCCTCCGAGCTGCCCATGCCAATCTTCTCTACCAAGTCACCATCCTCCTCCGTCGGAATATCATCCTCATCTTCCGGGTTCGCATCGGGGGGAATAAACGATTTTTGTGTATCAAGATCATTCCTGATGTTGGCAAAAATATTAGCAGCTGGTCTTCATCATTTAGTCTCTCTTCCAATCTGTTTTGTTTCGGTTTGCTCCTAGTTTGAAGTTGCAAGTTTGCATCCTTTTGTGGAACTTCAGGGACTGACTTGGCAACCGATTTTTTGGGGTCTGTCCGTTTTCCAGCCTATTTTGGCAGCCCTTCCACCGTTGGTTTTGTGTTGCGTCTACAATCATAAGGTGTATGGCCAATTGAGGAGCAAAGCTTGCAAAAAGCTGGAAGGTTTTCGAATATCAAATCAATCCAAAGTTCGCTTCCTTCCCGCTCCACCCCCACCATATTTGGCAGCCCTATCGATAACTCCACATCAATGAGAATTCTAGCAAAGTGCCCGAAGGTACCTTCAATCGTAGCTTTGTCAACGCGTAGGAGTATACCGAAACAACTAGCAATCTCAGCCAATGTTTTGAGATCCCAATATTCCCACGGCAGCCCCTGGAGTCTCACCCACACTTGCGCATTTGTGATGTTCATGGCATACGGTTCAAAATCAGCAATCCATGGTTGCAGACGAAAAACACCCGGCCTAAGGTTTATGCTCCCCTTGCTCCAAACCTTATTTTTCACCTCAAGCGATCCCAACATCAGATGGAAATATCCGTGACCAATCAGGATAAGTTTCCAATCCCCTTTAATCTCCCATAGTTTCAAGAGTTGGGTTTTAATATCATCCACCTTACGTGGCTAACTTCCTTTTGCAAGAATCAGTCGACCGATGAGCGAAAAATCACATAATCGAACCCGTTTATCATATATTTCCTGAGTTATTTTCACCAATTTATGCCCCCCTTTTTCCGAGACCATAGCCTGAGAAAATACCTGAATATTTGCCGAGTTCTTTCCTATTGCTGCCTGCGCATAGGACTGTTTTAGGGCAGCAGGTTCGCGATCATTGCAGGCAGCCAGAGGCGGCTGTTTTCTTGATAAATCTAGAGTTCTTGGTTGCGAAGAAAGCTCCTGGATGAAACAATCAGCAATGAAATCGGCGTTAAAGTGACAGAAAACAATTATTGAAAGGATTTCCTAAGCGAGAGGACTGCTGGAAATAGAAGATAGGTGATCGGCGGCCAAGAATCAGGCCAGAAAAAGCAAACGATGGCTAGGGTTTACCAAACCCTAGTAGAGACCATGCCGCCTCTATTTCCAGCGAAGAAGATCGATTAATGTAAAGAGGATGGTGATTGGCTCCAGTGCATATTTTGTTCCTCTCCAAGGTACAAAAAGCATCAAAGTTCTTTAAAATGGAGGCTTATTCCTTGCAAGAAGATGTTCTACTTTCTTCTAATTCATCGCCTAAGGAGACTTTATGCCTCTCAAAAGACAACTGCTTCAATGAGGTGACACATTTCAAAGAATGCACATGAAGATGGATTTATGTATCACACATCAAATTCTAAGGCTTGGAAGCTTTTTGATGAAACTCATCCATTTTTTAAATGTACGATTGGGTTTGTGTACAGCTGGCTTCCGACCATTTGGACAATTTAGACAAAATTATTCATGTTGGCTTGTGATTATCACCCCTTACAATTTACCTCTAGATATGTGCATGAAATGACCTTACATATTCTTAATTGCTTTAGTTCCAATCAAAAGCTTAAATTAAATGTTTTCTACAACCTTTTATTGAAGAGATTAAACTATAACGTGAGGAAGGTAGAAGAATTATGATGTTTAATTAAAGAAGAATTTTCAATAAGAGTTGCTCAAATGGGGATGTTTAGTGATTTTCTAGCCTTTGTGATGTTATCTAGTTACGGTTAGGATAGGAAGAAATTATCGTTCATTTGGAAAGGTACAATTTCTTGTTGTGTTGGGAATGAAGTGTTTTGGACAATTTTTATTAAGAATTGTCGGGTATAGGTTAGGAATGGTTGTGGTAGTTATTTTTTGTTTGATCGTTGGACCTCGGATCAATCCCTAGCTGATTTATTCCTTGATTTATTCATCCTTTGTAATCGGAAGTCTTGTTCGGTTCAGGAAGGCTGCGAAGTCATGTTTAGACCGGATGCTTTCTCAAGACTAATGTGGAAGAGAAACCTACGAATATTAAGTAAGGAACGGTGTCAAGAATTAAAGGGGTGGATCAGAAAGATGAATTCTTCTTTGTTTGAGCTATTGGTGCCCTCGTCGGATGTTGCTATTGGCGGACAACATGGGTTACTACAGTTTGCAGATGGTGTTAATGGATTTTATTAGGAACCTTTGGAACACTAGGACTACTCAGCGGCGTCCTTTTGTGTGGAGTTCTACTAGTCACATTATCGCAAACAACCCAAGATGGATTATATGCTGATTTGGAGGGCTGTTGTGATGCCAAAGATGAATTTTTTGCTTGGTTATTGATCTGGGAAAGGCTGCCAACGAATAGCTTTTTGCTTTCTAGAGGATGTGTAAATGTGCCGAGTGATAGGTGCCCCTTTTGTAATTCGATTGAGTCGGTTGTCCACGTGATTTTTCATTGCTCTAATAATTTTTGAGTATGGAAGGAGATGTTCAAGCTGTTCGTGGTCTACATTACGATGTCATCTTCTTGCTATGATATCTTAAGTCTTTGGTGCTCGCACTTTTCGATTGGTAGTAACCGGGAGTTCGGTAAGGCATTATGGATAAGCATTGCCTGGGCTATTTGGAAGAGAAGGAACAAGTTTGTGTTTGAAGGAACGGTGGAGTCGACTGATATTCTTGTATCGAGTATATAGTTGTTGGTCTTTCTTCAAATATAGGAAAGAAAGGTTAGACTTTGTGGTGTCGGATATGTTCACAACTCTAGGATCTTTGTTGGCATCTGCATAATGGCCTAGGTGTATTCATGCTGATGCTGGCATGGAATGGGGGGTTCTTAGTTCTTCATTTTGGTTTTCAATTTGGTTAAAACTGTGTGGTTTTTAGCAGTAGTGCAGTTCCTTGTAATATTTTGCTTTTTGCTTTTGGTCCCTTTGTTGGGTTTTGTAAGGATTTTGACGTTCTCCTTTTGAGATTGGCTTTATTAATGAAAAGAGGGGTGGGTGTTTTGTAGGCAAGCGAACGCATCAACCTAGTTGGGACATTCGCCCCAAAATTTTCACCCACCCCAAGCTTTTTCCGATGGTGGGACATAATGTCTCACCGGAGTATTTTCAAAAAACAAATATGGTTACAGTTAGTAGGGAAGACATTATGTCCTTATTGTATGGAAAATTCGCAAGCTTTCGGCCTTCCTAGTAGCAGATAATTTTCATGGTTCAACAATCATAGGAAGTTTCTACCTCTTGATCATGATTACTAGCGCAATTGCAACAAATTAAAGAAAAACTATTAAGATTCAACACCCCAGCACCTATTAGATCTGGAAAAAAAATTTTGCAATATATTGAGGAGTTAGGCTTGAATAAAGATTGACACAGCAAAAATCAACAAGAAACAGTTTATAGTCGAAAGTTGATGAAATCGCAAAATAAACAAAATCCGAATCTTCACAAAACTCTTAGAAAAATCGTAAAATCTAAGAGGAATTGTAAAAGTTTTCAAATCTGAAAATTTTATTCAATCAAAGCTGCAATTGACATCTTCAAACAGCTATTTAAAGTCTAAAGAACAGTTACACAATATGGCAAAACCAAACGACAAGTACACAAACTTTTAGAAAATTGCAATTTAACCCAAAAAACACAAAAACACAAAATTGAAGGCTTAAACGTCATTTTTTGGCCGAAAAACGACGTAGCACATTGCAAAGCTAAGATTTTATTCCAGAACATCAATTCCAATGAAAATAAGGCAACTATTCACCGAAATCTCAAAGTGCAAAAATCACCCATTTTACCGGTTCAACTTCTCCATATAAACTAAAGCCCTCTCATCTACATCATTCTCTCCGGGGTGGATAGAATTCGCCCTCGAATTGTCATCGTCGGAAGAATCCCCAGAATATGGCACAAGATGCTTTACATTGAACACATCAACAGTTTGTATATGGCTCGGTAACCTCAAATGGTAGGCATTAGGATTGATTTTCTCAATAATCTCCAGTGGGCCAATCTTCTTTGTGGAAAGCTTGTTGTAATCCCCAATAGAGAACCTATACTTGGTTAGGATAGCCCAAACAAAATCTCCTACTTCAAACTCTACATGTCGACGCTTCTTATCAGTAACTTCCTTATACTTGGCAATGGATCGTTGCAAGTTCCTTTGCACAGCTTCATGAACACTTTGCAAACTATCTACAAAAGTCTCGGCATTGCCGTGATGTCGAACCTTGTTTGGTAAATGCAAGAGATCTAATGGTCCTCGCGATAAGGATGAATACATGATTGCAAAAGGACTGTAACCGGTACTGCGGTTCACGGCATGGCTATGCGCAAATTCAGCCTGACATAACTTCAGATCCCAACTCTTCAAATTCTGACCAACCAAACTATGAAGTAAATTCCCTAACAAATGGTTTACTACTTCAGTCTGTCCGTCAGTCTGAGGATGGTATGCACTACTAAAGTTCAGTTGCGTGTTCACCATTTTCCACAAAGTGTGCCAAAAGTGACTAAGAAAGCACGTATCCCTGTCTGAAATAATAGATTTCGATAACCCGTGAAGTTTATAAACCTCGCAGAAATACAATTGGGCTACCTTAACAGCATCGGTGGTCTTCTTGCATGGAATAAAATGCACCATCTTAGAAAAACGAACAACAACCATAAAAATAGAATCATTTCCCTGTTGTGTTGGAGGAAAACCGAGAACAAAATCCATACTAACTTCCTCCCAAGGGCCTGAAGGAATAGGAAGTAGCATGTATAGTCCAACGTTAATAGCAGTTCCTTTGGACACTTGACAAATTCGATAACGTTGTACAAATTTGTCAACCTCTCTCCACTATGTTGGCCAAAAGTAAGAAGATTGCACCAATTGTAGTGTTCTATCCCTGCCCACGTGACCTTCACCATGTAATTCCTGAATGATGAGAAGTCACAAACTGCAATTTGGAATACAAAACTGATTCCCTCGGAAGAGAGATCCATCAAAAGATACTAATTCGGTCTTCTCCCCTGCCTCAATACTCCTCAACACAACGGCAAAATAAGGATTAGTAGAATAAAGATCACAAGTATTGTCAAAACCAGGAACCTCTATAGATAACCGATTCATCAAGCTATGCCTTCTACTCAGTGCATCTGCAACTTTATTGGTAAAGCCAACTTTACGCTTAACTACAAAAGTGAATTGTTGAAGGTAAGAAATCCACGATGCATGTCGGGTAGAGACTTTATCTTTCCCATGTAAATGCTTTAAAGCTTCATGATCGGTGTAAAGGACAAACTCCCTATGTAACAAATAATGGCATCAATGCTTTACCGCTTGCACAACTGCATAAAATTCCACATCATAAGTACTGTATCTCACTTTTGCCCATGATAGCTTATTACAGTAGTAAGCTACTGGTCTCCCATTCTGGCTCAAAATAGCTCCCACTCTAATTTTTGAGGCATCACAATGCAACTCAAAAGGTTGCTGAAAATCTGGAAGAACAAGTATTGGTGTTGATGTCAACCGAAATTTGATCTCTTGAAAAGCCTTCTCTGCATCATCTGACCACGCAAACTACCCATATTTTTTTCATACAATCAGTGATAGGAGCAATAATGTTATTGAAGTGAGGAATATATCTCCGATAAAATGATGCCAAACCAAGAAAACTACGAACTTCAGTAATAGAGCGGGGCCTAACCAAGTACGAACCGCCTCTACCTTGGTTTCATCCACCATCAACCCCTCATTTGAAACTTTATAACCCATAAAAAGGACGCTAAGGGACATAAACACACATTTTTGAACAGCTGCATACATTTTCTCCCTTCTCAAAACAGCAAGCACATCCCTTAGATGACTCAAATGCAAATCATGGTCAGCGCTATAATCAAGATATCATCAAAATACACAACGACACAAATCCCTATAAAGGGTCTCAAAACCTGATTCATAACACGCATAAAAGTACTAGGGGCATTCCACAATCCAAACGGTATGACTAACCATTCATACAATCCCTCCCTAATATTAAAAGCTGTTTTCAACTCATCCTCTGGTTTAATGCGAATCTGATGGTATCCACTTTTTTCAGATCAAGTTTAATGAACACCATAGCCTCACTTAATTGATCTAACAAATCATCTAAACGAGGAATTGAAAAGCGATACTTGACCATGATTTTGTTGATAGCCCTACTATCGACACACATTCTCCAAGTTCCATTCTTCTTTAGAATAAGCAAGTCTGGAACAGCACAGGGACTCAAGCTCTCTCTAATAAATCCCTTAGCTAGCATTTTTTCAATCTGCCTACACAACTCGTCATGATCTGACGGGTTCATGCGATAGTGAGGTTTGTTTGGTAAAACAGCTCCAGGGATAAGATCAATCTGATGTTGAATAGCCCGCATAGGTGGCAACTCATTTGGTAGTTCTGTTGGAAAGACATCTCGGAACTCAGCCAGCAATGGTCGGACCGCCTCTGGAACCATAACACTCTTTTCGCCCACTACATGACCTATCACTACATAGACAACATCAGTTTGCCTCATTTCCTCCTTAAACTGCCTTCTCATCAACATATTTAGCCTGTTCTTCTTCTCTTCCTTCTTTAGCAGTAAAACTATCATATTACCCTCACGATATTCAACGGCAACTTCATTTTCAGCTACCATAATCCGCTTTCCTGTCACCATACATTCAAATTGCCTATGACCCGTCTCTCCACATTTAAACATTTGATCGTGCCATGAGCTTGAGCTGTTGAAGTAGTAATGGCTTGGGTGGTGGCCCTGTTTGTGAAGGACCACTTCCTGTAGGAGAGTTATTAGCCCCAACGCTCACTCCACCACCGCTACCACCCCCACTTCCCCTAAAAAAATTCCCAGCCAGAGTTTGACCCCTTCACTCCATCCTCAACGCCCTTTGATGTGCTTCTCACACTTTAAGAGGATCGAAATCGTTAACTACATCTCGAATTGATTCTCGCAATCCCCCAATAAACCTAGACATCAATTGATCTTCCGACTCAAAAAGATCATTTTTGGCTACAAGTTGATAAAATTCAGTGGTATAATCATCAACGGATCGATTCCCTTGCTTCAAATTTTGTAACCACTGGTACATCAATCGTTGAAAATTATGAGGAAGAAAATTCACCCGCATCTTCTTCTTCATTTTCTCCCACGTCACAATTTTTTATTTTCCCATGGGAGCTTGAGTATTTTTCAATTGTTGCCATGACGCTATTGCCTGATCTCGCAATCTGATTGCCACCATCTAAGAGGAATCGTAAAAGTTTTCAAATCTGAAAATTTTATTCAATCAAAGCTACAATCAACATATTCAAATAGCTATTTAAAGTCTAAAGAACCATTATACAAAATGGCAAAACCAAACAACAAGCACACAAACTTTTAGAAAATTGCAATTTAGCCCAAAAAACATAAAAACACAAAATTGAAGGCCTAAACGTCATATTTTGGCCGAAAAATGACGTAGCGCATTGCTAAGCAAAGAATTTATTCCAGAATGCCGATTCCGATGAAAATAAGGCAACTATTCACCGAAGTCTCAAAGTGCAAAAATCACCCATTTTGCCGGTTCAACTTCTCCATATAAACTAAAGCCCTCTCATCTACATCAAAGTTATTGATATTTGTTCTGGAAACGCTAATACGGAAATGTGCAAAATTTGTGGTTGGAGAATGTGTAGTATCTTTTGGGATTTACCATATTGGAAGACAAATTTAATACGACATAATCTTGAAATGATGCACATAGAATAGAACGTGTTTGAGTATCTATGTAAAACTATACTAAAGATCGAAAGGAAAACAAAAGATAATGCTAAGGAGAAGGAGGATATGAAGTTATTTTGCAATTGCAAGGAATTAGAAAGAATTCCTGCAACAAATAAATAATCAAAGGCATGTTATTCATTGGATAAATCCGAAAAGCAAGTACTTTGTGAATGGATTAAAATTTTCATATTTCCCGATGGATATGCTTCAAATTTGAGTAGATGTGTTGATATAACAAATTGTAGGATGTATGGGATGAAAAGTCATGACTATTATATTTTTATGCAACGACTCATTTCCATTGCATTTCGTGAGTTGCTGCTTACAAAAGTTTGAGAAGTAACAATTGAGTTGAGTGAAAACCCTAAAAGTGGTGGCACAAGCAGCAGTTGTTCCTAACAAATCCATCCAATGTTTCGACCGAAAGAAGACCGTCATCGGTGTTACACACTGCAAGCATAGGAGCGGCCTGATCAAGATTAATGGCTGCCTAATTGAGCTTGTGGAGCTTGAGATACTCCATTTCAAAGCCTATGAGCCCATCCTCCTCCTCGGACGCCACCGTTTTGCCAGAGTCGACATGAGGATTCACATCAAGGGAGGTGGTCACACTTCTCAGATTTATGCCATTCATCAGAGCATCGTGAAAGCTCTGGTAGCTTATTACCAGAATTTCGTTGATGAACAGAGCAAGAAGGAGATCAAAGATATTTTGGTGAGATATGGTAGGACTTTGCTTGTGGCTGATCCAAGGCATTGCAAGCCCATGAAATTCGGTGGTCGTGGTGCACGTGCCAAGTTCCAAAAGAGTTACCGGTACCGTTGATTTGGGTACTTTTTTTTTATGGAATTTATCATTGCAGAACTACTATTTTGTTTTCATAGGCCATATAGTTGGTAATTTTTGTACTGCTTGATTATGTTTGTGGTCTTGATAATTTCTACAGTTCTTTTTCAGTTAAATGTTTTGTTTATTCTCTTAAAAAAAATTGAGTTGAGTGTTTCCTTTAAAAGTATAACGGCCAACATAATCAAATTTTTTTTTTTTGAAAAACAACATAATCAAATTTAAAGACATGGAAAAATTGCAATAAAAAATTCTAGTTATTCTTTGCAAATTGGAGTGTATAATTACGCCTAGATTCTTTGGCTCAATGAGCATTTGCCTATATATAGGCCTTATGAAGCTAAGATTACCGATCCATTTCAATTCTAATGGATGTAACCTTTTAAAAGGTAATTCTCAATACTGAAGTGTTTGTGTTCTGAATTTTGTCAAATCTATATGCTAAATATGAATTTCTTGTTGAAATGCTTCCTCGTATATATTGCTCTATGACCTGAAATTTGACATAAGCAATAAGGCTTGAGTGGAAGGTTCCATATGTAATACATACTTTATTCGGGAAGTATCTACATTTTCTTCGCATTATTACGAGCCATACATGCACACACGATAAAGAAAAGTGTCACAGAACGATGATGGTGGTGGAGAAGATAATATGAAGGGAAATTTGGTTATTTTTACATATCTTGGTTGTTCTACTGGAAAATCCAAGTTTAGAATGCCAAATGATGATGAATATGACGCTGCACACTCATATGTATTGTTAATTTATGATGAGGTGCAACCATATGTCAAGTAAGTATGTAATTTATAAGTCAATTAAGTAATATTGGAAGGACATGTGTATATTGTTGTTTGACTATATCTCTGGTGTACTCTTATAGGTTATATGAGGATTGGTTGAAGGAATTGTATCCTGCCATTAGTGATACAGAAATTGATGATCATCTTGAGAAGGATTATGCATAATGGTTTGAGATTTTTGTAAGTCACCCGTTATTATGTATTAAGCCACGATTTACTCTTTTTTCAATCTCTTTGAATCAAATAATTAATGAACTGTATTTCATTTTAGGTTCGAGAAAATGAGATTGAGAAGTGATTTGCGTGCGGCCTTTCCAAAAAACCATTACGAAGTGTGAAGTCTTGTACAATCTATTTTGTGAATGGATATAAATTTCATAAAAAAGAGTATGGTTCAAATAAGACTACAATGAATTGTAGTGTATGTATACCTAGTGCATACGGTGATTATTTTGGGAAACTTGTAGAAGTTTTGGAGTTAGAATACCCTACTTTACCAATAAAACGAACCGTGTTATTCAAATGTGACTGGCACGCAACACCAAACTTTTGTGTTATAGTCCATGCATAATATAATTTGGTTGACATAAATCAAAGATGAAGGTGATAACACGCATATTCTACACATTTTAGTATTATTTTGATTGAGCATTTAAATGGTATACTATTAGTTTGTGATGAAATTATGCTTATTTAGGAGATAAAGATGTGTTGGGACTGATTTGGGCACAAATGAGGAAAAGTAAGGCGTTTTGAAGCATTTTGAAGCTGTTTTGGAAGTTACCCTGGAGTCCAAGCTAAGGAATGACGATCAGATTTGATTATTTCAGGTTTTTGGAGCAAAATTTGAATTAAAGACTGATGTTTCCAAGTTGATGACAAAGACTTCCAGATTGGATTTACATTAATTCTATGTTCCTATTTTATCTTTTCATTTTAGTTATTTAGGAAGACTCAATTTTCTTATTTAGTTTTTGAGTTTAATTAGGATTGTTTAAAAGAATTATTTGAGGATAAATAGGCATAGAATTTCAGCATTCGAGAGACCCTTGATAATCTTTTTCTTAATTTATTTTTAATAGCAATTTTTTCCTTGTTTTCTTCAATTATGTGTAACTAATTTTCGTCTTTCGACTAAGGAGTTAACTTGAGGCTAATTATCAATTGTGAGGCTTTTTTTTAAAAAACCCCCAGAGAGACATTGTGTCCCTCCAGAAGCTAAAAGGTTAGGGCAGGAGAAAATTTCAGGACGAAGTCCCCAACTAGATTGGTTTCCCCGCTTTCCCTCAAAACTCTCACCCCTCTTTTATAAAAGAAAAAACTACTATTCCCAAGATGAGAACGTAGCCAATTAATTACAAGAGAGTAGCAAACTTGGAAAATTAAATACATCTGACACTATGAAGCTAACGCTTCTCCTTCTATACTTAAACGAAAACCAACATAAATGAATACTAGAAACTAAGGCATCGTGCGAGGTTGCAATGCCATCGAATACAAATTGATTACGACACCTCCAAACGGACCACGATACGAATGACCACAACGACGTAGTAAACTCTCTCCCACAACCCAAGGCAAAGTAGTCGTGCCAAGCTAGTAGGAAATCAGCCCCGCTACTCTGCATAGTGAAGGAGATGCCAAATAGCTTGAACAATTGGCCCCAAACCTTGTAGCTATTATGGAAATGGAATAAGGTGTGGTCCGTAGTTTCTTCTATGTCACTAAATGGGCACTTTCTATTATCCAGGGCAAGACAGTTACGGGAAAGGAGAAAGCTTCAGGTGGGTAAGCGATCGTGAAAAACTAGCCATCCAAAGAAATTGACTTTCGGCACCAACTGGGCTTCCCAAACCAACATGAAATTAATTCTCGAAACATACCATTTGGGCAACATGTAGTACCCGAAACAAAGTGAAGCGGTTGGGTACATCTTGTAAGATTCTAACCACCATAAAAACCGATCCTTGCCAGTCGAAAACGTTGGCCGACGTTACTGCCCATCCCCTTGAATAAGCCCATCAATCGTGAGGCTTGTTTTTAATCTTTCTCTTGAAATCAATTTTTGAATCCAAACCGGTAACTTCTTTTATTGTTTTCCTTTTGATTTCTTCAATCCAGCCAATTGTTGTTCTTAAAAGGTTAAGCATATTGTTATTCTATTGTGTTTATTCTATCATGATATAGTAGAAAATTTGTAACAAAAGAATTCTTCTAAAAGTTTCACGTTTGGATTTGAATTAATACTTTTCCTGGTGCTATCATAAAGTTTTGAATTAAAGTTGGTTCTTACGCTTAAATCCTTTTTGGAATTAAACCTTGTCAGCTATCTGCAAGTGCGTTTCAAAATTGAGGGTAAATGATTTAGATATCTACTATCATTGTCGTGTTTAGAAAATGTTTTATTAATCGTGCTATCATGATTAAGCTAACTAACTGAAAAACTCAAGAAAATTATATTTTTGTGTTTGTGATCGATTGATATCAAGCTGAAAGTATTCCTTGGTCAGAAAACTCTTTCCAATTGAATTCTTACTTCCTTCAATTTTCAATTTTATTTACTGTTGATTTCCAATCAATTTCAAACCCCCCATTTTATTTATTTTTTGCTTTTACTTTTATTTTTCATTAATTCGATTAAAATTTATTTTTTAGTTTTTGTGGATTCGACCCTACTTACTAACCAGTATAAAAATCCAATCAATAGAGTAATAGGAATTTATTTTTGACGGGTTTGACACCGTCAAATTTTGGAGCCATTGCTGGGGACTAATACTAATTAGTTTTGTTTGTTTTGAAGACCATGTTTGATAAGGAGCGCATTCCAGCCATGGCACTCGAAATGATGATAAGAGCTTTAAGAGCACCACCTTTGGTTTCTTGTGAATTTTGCGGGATTGTTGGGCACATGGTTGTTACGTGTCCCCTACTTTATGGAGAGGAGTATCAACCAAAAGCATTTTGCAATATCAATAAAGGTAAGTTCGAGAACCAAGGTAAGTTTCAATCTCAAAATGAATCAAATTCGGAACATAACAAATTACTTATCAATGAAAAATAAGAAGATGTCACTGTTAACCTGGAGTCCAGAGTAAGCAGTAACGAAAATTTAATTTTGAATTTAAAAGAAAATTCAGAAGATGAGATAAGTGTTTAAGGTAATAAGGAATTAGTAATAATAAGTACAGAAATAAAATCCCACCAACTCCCTTTTCAAGAAAGGTTGCCAAAAACCGAGAAAGAAAGGGAAGATAATGAGTTAAAGAATATTTCAAAGTATTGAAATAAATGATCCATTCCTTATTGCCTTTGATATGGTGAATAATATTTGAATGATTCATCATTGCTTATGTTTTTGGGGATAATTTTGTTTGATGATGTTAATTCCTCTTACCTTTTGTTAACTAATGAGTTGAAGGAAACTGTTAAAGGGTTGGGCATCGAAGAACTTGGTTCGGAAAAAATAGCATGGGATCCTAGTTGAACGAATGATGTGTCGAGCTAAATGACATTAAACAAAGGCGTGTTTTGGTAGGCAACCCAAATTTTTTATTTTTTTTATTATTTTTAGTTTATTATTTTTAGTGTTTTTGTTTTGATTTATTTATTTGTTTTTAGGACATAGAAAGAATTTGATCAATTGTCTTCAACCTTTTATTTTATCTCATGAAAAAGTTTCAGTTGTGCAGGTCTAAAATGAGCTTCAAGACTCATTTTCTTTATCAAAGACATGATGAAATTTAGGGAAAAGAATACCAAGGATAGATAAAATTGAACTGGTTTCCAAATTGATTCGACTAACTAAATTTTGACATGGAGAGCCGATTTAAGAAATGAACATTCCAATCAATTAAAATCTGAAAGTTTCCTAGTAAAATCTCGATTTTGTACTCAATTTGTTAATCGATTTAAAATACATTTCCTTCTATACATATGTGAATTTGGTGGTTTTGTTTTCCGCTTTGAGTCTAGAAGAAAAAAATCAATTCTCAGCTAGCAACCGGTTGATGACTCTTTCATAGGTTTTGTTTTAGAAGGGAAACCATTGCTCTGCTAGTAATTAGGTGATGGCTTTCCCATAGGATGGATAGAAGGAAGAGCTGTGCTTGGCTAGCAAACGGGTGTCGTCTCTTCCATAGGATTTTTATTTTCGCAAATAAAGAAGCAAAAAAAAAAAAAAAGAAAAAAAATAGAAATGTGAAAAAGAAAAAAATGAAGAAAAACAAAAAATATGCATCTAGGTGTTGTGCCCAAAAGGTATGCATAGTAAGTGTGCTAAGGTTAAGTTATAGAGTGGCAAGAACAAGTGTAGTATCCCACAAGGAGAAGTCTAAAATAATTCGAGGTTTCCCTAGTAGACTGGTTCAGAATGTCTTCTATAATTTTGAGAATTTTGGTTGTTGTTTAAAGCAATAATAAATAAAAGCAAATAACTAAAGGTAATCTGTAAACAATAAGAAAAAAACACAAGCGTCACCTACCAACAAGAAATATGAAGTTCTTCTCCATTAAAAGACAGAAACAAACTTGATTAAGCACAAAGATCCAAGGTCGCTTAACCGGATTTCCCCAAGCTCACCCCTCGGCTTCACTTGGTTTCTAAGAATACTAATTTAAGTCTCCCCTAGGTACTTGTTAAATCAGTAAACTTGCATTAGGCTTAGTTAAGCATTCAATCGAAATCAAAACCCTTGACAACATACACAATCCCCCCTCGGTTTCTTGTATTTTGTGTGTGTATTTTTTATTCTAACTATAATGAATCTCCCCTAGGTACTTATCATTATAGCATGTATGAGTCCAGCCGAAACTCAATAGGAATTAAGTATTCAAAAACATAATCTAACAAAAGATATAAATAAAATTTATACAAATAGCACTAGAGAAGACCTTCATACTTCCTTCCTTATGGTAGGCTCAGCTTGCAAGAGAACTACTCACTCATAATTGATGAAAGACAATTCTCCGTTAAAAGAAAATAACTAAACATGAGTTTGAACAGAGAAAGTAAAGAAGATGCAATTCTAATGCTTAGGTCTCCGAAATCTCTCCTACAATCGTTAAAAACAAGGTATAAATACCACCAATTACTTTTTGAGAAAGTAGAGACTAAATAGGTAAACTAAAAATAATCCTAATTAATGTCAAAAACCTAACTAAGAGATAACAACTCCTATTTAGTATTATCTTATGGATAAATACTAATTTTATTACTAAAAGGAAAATCTAACTAAAACACGTCCACCAAGCATAATAGCAAGCTGGTAAAAATGGATAAAAATCTCCTATTTCCTTCTGTTATGCGTGCACACATCAGCTCCTAAGATTTCCTAATCAATTAGAACTCTTTCATTTCTTTTCCTTGTTGGCAAAGGAAACAAATCAATCCACTAATTAAGGAGTTCCAATTCAGGTAGAATTTCTTATTTCTCTTTTAATTCACATCCATATAGGAATAATTAAGTGGTTGACAATAGCTACACTTCTTTTCCTTAGCTTTCCTTCATAGTTTCCCGTTTTGGACAGTTTGCCTAGAAAGCCTTTAGATTCTAGTAGAAACCCGAAATTGTACCAAAATGTGATAAAAACTGATATTTTATGTTATAATTAAGCACATAAATGCATGATTACACACTACTAACTTCCACATATCACTAGGGATCCCGCCGAGTGAAACATATAATAAGGTTGGAATTATTTGGCTTTTAACTCTTGAACAAATCGAGTTCCTAGCTAGGTGAAATACTTTCTTAAGGAAATTAATTAGTTTGGTGTTTAGAGCTTAAAAAGGAATTCTATCAAAAATTTTGGTGAAAGAAGGCATACTTTGGGAAAGTGAATGAAATCTTTGTTTTGCTTAAATTTGTTTCTTTCCTAACTTTGATATTTGCTTGAGGACAAGCAAAAGGCAAGTGTGTGGGAATTTGATAACATGAATATTCTACACATTTTAGTATTATTTTGTTTGAGCATTGAAGTGGTATACTATTTATTTGTGATGAAATTGTGCTTATTTAGGAGATAAAGACGTGTTGGGATTTATTTGGGCACAAATGAGGAAAAGTAAGGCGTTTTGAAGCATTTCGAAGCTGTTCTTGGAGTCCAAGCTAAGGAATGATGATCAGATCTGATTATTTCGAGTTTTTGGAAAAAAATTAGAATTAAAGACTAATGTTTCCAAGTTGATGACAAAGATTTCTAGATTGGATTTACATTAATTCTATGTTCCTATATTATCTTTGCATTTTAGTTATTTAGGAAGACTCAATTTTCTTATTTAGTTTTTGAGTTTAATTAGGATTGTTTAAAAGAATTATTTGATGATAAATAGACATAGAATTTTAGCATTAGAGAGACCCTTTTTTTTTTTGAAAAACTCCCGAGAAGGCAGTGTGCCTTTCCGAAAGATAAAAGGTTGAGACAGGAGAAAATTTCAGGGCGGAGTCCCCAACTAGGTTGGTTTCCCCGCTTGCCTACAAAACTCCCGCCCCTCTTTTATTAAAATGAAAGAAGAAAAAACATACAAAAATAAGTTTGTTGGTCAAGTGA
>CATIWQ010252658.1:0-13640 GCA_949673415.1 Euphorbia schlechtendalii | reverse complement strand
ATGTAAATAAAGTAAAACTTTGATCATCATATTTACAATAATCAGTCTCATTCAAATGCTTTTGCTTTCTTATATACATCTTTGGAAAGAAATCTTTCAAAAAATTATCCATTAAAGTCTGTTTACCTACAATTGGTTTTTATTGAGACATTATGTCAAAAACCTTTATGGCAATCAAAATTTTTGTTACAAACCAAATCAACCATGGTAACAACTATTATAATCAGCATAAGAAAATGTCAACTTCCACTGTTATAAAAATAAAACCAGATAGCGGTAATGGAATTAAGATTCAGAATAGTGAAATTACAAAAATGGAAATGGAAAATAGAGAGAAAAAAGATAAGAACTAACCGAAATCTCACCTTAGATCTTTTAAAATCATGCAACACCATTCTTGTGCTAAGATCGCAACAACAAAATGACCATTCGCTAATGAAATCACCCTTTGAACACCAAAAACTAGCCCAAATATGACAAATAAAGCACTCAAAAACCAGCAAAGACGACTTAGAACCAAGAATGACACAAATAATAAAACTCCGATTATTTACTTCATGCTACACACCACTTGGATTAATTACTCACAATTTCCTATCATCGTTAATAATAGGAAAATTTTCCTTTATTAAATGCATAGACCAACCCAAATAGATAATTCTCTCCCAATCACCCTAATTGTGAATCACTTAATATTTTTCCTAAACCAGCTTTACTTAATAACGAAAATCAGGCTTCATAGTCTCTAAATCTGAATTAGAAGAATGAGATGCCCCATTAAGAAGGCTAGAATCATTCACCAGATCCAAATCCTTAACCCCCCGAAGTTGAAGCACAATTAGGAGAAGCAAACAATTTAACCAACACTGAAGACTTTATCAATTCGTTTAAAGCATATTGACTTAAAGAAGTACTTGGCCGAGAGAATCCGTTGAAGGAACAACACCGGAAAATGTCTTTGCCAATTCTACAAAGAAAATTAGGGTTCGGTGAAAGTGAAAAATTATGAGAATGAAATTATGAAAAGGAAAGATGAAATGGATGTAGATTTTAGGTTTAGACTGGTTTGATGATGGAAGAACAGACGAGAAGAAGAGAGAACGAAGAAATGACATGAGTTTTTTTTTCTGATTTTTTGCTTTTGTAGTGACAACATTTGTGAATTCCGAAATTTCCCCTTGAATTTTTAACAGTGTGACACAAAATTCCTATTTTTGATAACGTTTGAAACCTCAAGACCCTATTTGAGAAAAAAATTTCCACAATCCTTATTTTGAAAATGAGTGAAACCACAAAGGCATGTTTTCGAAGTTTACCCTTAGAACAAATTGAATTTATTTCAATGTATATTTATAACTAAGTTGACTGGACTGGACTAAAGTGATTCGCATAGTTAAACTGAAGTTGACTGAAATGTAATAATAATATAAGAATTTTTCCCAAATAATTTGCTTAATTTCAAGGGTAAACTTCAAAGATATGTTGTGATTTAATCATTTTGCAAAAAGATCTTTTTGAAATTTTTTTATGCAAAAGGATGCTTGTGATTTAAAAAGTAAGTAAACGGACAAAAAATAATTTTTGATTAAAAACAGTGGTGTTGGAAAAGTTATTTTGATCGATTCGTCATTTCTATAACTTAACTATATTATTTAATAAAATATACATAGACATTATACTAGTTTTTGGAGTTTTTTCAATTTATTATAATTTTTTAAAAGTTACAATCACATTTAAATTTAAAAAAATATTTGTATTTCTTAAAAAAATTCAAAATTTATAATCAAGGTATATTATATTTTTATTAAATGTGCTGGAAAATATCAATTGAAAATGGATAAGATTATTTTTTGTAATAACGTCATAAAAATTAAAAATCCTCTTTTTGCTAACATTTTAAAATTACAACTACTTTTTCTAAAAAAAAAAAATAATTTCACATCAAATCAAACCATAATAGATATGATTTTCTTTAATTTTACTCTAATTTCAACACAGCATTTCTACCATGCAACAACAAATCACCAAACTCGGGACTGAAAGGTTAAATTAAAAGTGGAGGCCAAATCATAAAGAAAACGACGTTTACCAACTCCTAATTCATTCATTCAGCCATATTTATATACACTTTACTATATCGTCACATGATTTCTCCAAGTGTTTGGACTTTCTTTCTCAGGAAAATATATGATATTTAATACAAACTTTTTCTTCAATAATGAAAACTAAAAGCTACTTTAGGCTTTGTTTGTATCAACTAAGTCAAAAAGATATGCCAAATTTAAGCAAACTTTTTGCTAATCTTTTGTCACAAAAACCCAAACCCAATCAACATTAGCCTTATCAAAATCACCCAATACCTGAATATTTCCTTATCAAATTTGAAGACAAATGTATACAATGCTCTAATTAAAATTGTCAACCATAAAATGTAGCTCAATTGACAAAAACAGCATACATAAATTTAAAACATTTTACATACAACTCATGTATACCACGGTATAAGCACTTGAAAATTTTTAATGTTACGGAACTTGTAAATATCGTTGCTTTACATGTATACCTATCGATTCCCGCCCCAGCTAAATCTGCGAACAACGAAACAAAAGAAATACATAATTTCATTGCGGAGAAACCGGAATAGCATCGAGCCACGAAACCACCTCCTCAATGATAGGCCTCCTCCTAGGATCCGGGTCTAAGCACCTACACGCAATTTCAAGCATTTGCAACAACTCTTTCTCGACGCCTTTGTCCCAAATCGACGAATCCACGATTTCCGACTCCCGTTTTTCGGACTTCATCTGAATCACCCACGACACCAAATCCCGGCAATTCTTATTGCCTTTGCACACTTCCACTGGCCTTCTCCCGGTAAGAAGCTCGAGAAGAACAACGCCGAAGCTATAGACATCGCCCCGGCAAGTCGCGGTCAAAGTTTGACTATACTCGGGCGGAATATACCCTAGAGTGCCGACCAAGTCCGTCGTGACATGGGTATCGTAGGGCCGCAATAGCCTCGAGAGCCCGAAATCGGCCAAATGCGCCTCGAAATTCTCGTCCAAAAGTATGTTGCTCGATTTCACATCCCGGTGAACAACATGCGGCTCGCATACTCTGTGGAGATAGGCTAACCCAGAAGCCGCGCCTTTTGCTATTTTCAGCCTGACGTCCCAATTTAGAAACGACGCCTTATCGATGCATTCGTGTAGCCAGTAATCTAAGCTGCCGTTCTCCATGTACGAGTAAATCAGCATTCTGTCGTTTCCGTGACAACAATACCCTTGGAGAGAAACGAGGTTTTTGTGCTGAGCCCTTGAGAGGGCTTCTACTTCAGCTCGGAATTCCCGTTCCATTTGGCCGCAGTCGCCGGAGAGTCGCTTCACGGCAGCTTTTGAGCCATTGGGGAGGCTGGCTTTGTAAACCAAGCCGAATCCTCCGCAGCCGATAATGTTTGATTGGTTGAAATTATTCGTCGACTTTAACAGGTCAGCGACCGTGAGTTCCTTGCAATCTGAGCTCTGAAAAAGAACCAACTTGGATGACATGACCGCTTCCGATAGCGGGTTGACTTCTTCGTCTGAGTCGCCGATTCGATCTCCCGCGTTGTGTTTTCCCGACATTTTGAGTAAAATCAATGTGAGAATCAAAGAAAGGCCGAGGCCCGCTGTGACTGCTATCCCCCAGATATTAGCTTTGGCTCGGCCGAATCTGTGGTTCGCGCCAGCTGGCAATGCGCTGTTTATGGCGTTGCATGGAGAAACTACGCCTCCACATAATCCCGGATTTCCTTCGAAGCTTGAGCTAGGGAAGCTCGAAAACTGCCCTCCGGTCGGGATTCGGCCCTTCAAGCTGTTATTAGCGACGCTGAATTTCGACAAAAACGTGAGCTTTTCGAACGACGGAGGGATGAACCCTTGCAGATCGTTGAACGACAAGTCCAGAGTTTCCAAGTTCGACATCTCGGAAATGGCGTCGGGTATAGCCCCGGAAATTTGATTCTTGCTCAGATCTAAGACGTGGAGCTGTTTCAACCGTCCGATCTCCGGCGAAATAGTGCCGTTTATTCTGTTGTTGCTGAGCAATATCGAAGGAGGGAAACTCGAGGGTTGATTGTACTGCAAGCCGCTCGCCGTTCGATTTCTTTTAACGTAAAGCGGGATTCCATTGCTAGCTGTAAGAGTCGGCACACTGTAGTTTGTGCTGACAAGGCTCTTCAATTCCATCAAACTTTTCGGAATCTCACCGACGATAGAATTGTTCGAGAAATCCAAATAGAACAAACTCTCCATCTGGCCAATCCACCAAGGAATTTCACCATCCAAGCGATTCCACGACAAATCGAGAACTTCTAACTTCCTGCAACTTAGCAACCAATTCGGGATTCGGCCTTTAAGCGCGCAATTTCCCAGCGCCAACACCGCTAGGCTTTGAAAACCGCTCACGTTGCCGGGAATTTCGTCGCCGATGAAATTCTTCGTGAGGATAAGAGTCAAGAGATTCCGGCAATGCTGAAGAACAGACAAAGCCCCTGATAGATCGGTGAAACTGTTGTTCGATAAAGTGAGCATTAAAAGCGAGGTGAGCTTCGTAAAATTCTCGGGGATATTACCGCTCAACTTGTTCTTGGCGAGGCTAAGAGTTTTCAGGTTCGAGCAATCGGAAAGGGAAATTGGGAGATGTCCCGATAAATGATTGGAGGCAAGATCAAGAACACAGAGATTGGGCAAACCAGTAAAATTGAGATTGATTGGACCGATTAGAGAATTGTTTCTGAGATCAAGTACTGAAAGGTTTGAGCAGAATGCAAGTGTCGAAGGCAAAGTTCCGGAAAGTGAATTCGAATGTGCGATAAATTGTTCTAGCTTTGTAAGGTTATCGAATACATTTGGAATATGCCCCGAAAAATGGTTGCCATAGATAACAAAGGTTGTAAGGCTAGAAAGCTTACTCAATTCGTGGCTTAACTGGCCGGAGATGTTATTGCTGGAGATTGAGAATTGCTGCAAAGATATCATTGAGTAGAATGAATCTGGAAGAGACCCTGAAAGTGAATTAGAATCCAAACGCAACTCTCGAACCGAAGCGTTGCAGTTGCCTAAGCTTTCAAGATTCCCCGCGAGATTGTTCGATGAGAAGTCGAGGACTCGGATTTCCCTCGAGGAGGTGCAAATTCGAGGAGGGATTCGGCCGGAGAACGAATTGTTGCTGATGTTGAACGAAACGAGATTCAGGAACCCCCCGAGTTCGAAAACATCGTCTTCGAACAGATTGCTAGAGATGTTGAGTGACTGAATGGACAACAAACCAGACAGAGCTTTCGAAACCGGTCCTGATAACATGTTATGGCTCAAATCGAGTACCTCGAGTTGGGTCAAGATGGATAATTCGTTTGGAAGGCCAGATTGGAGACTGTTGTGAGAGAGATTGAGTAGTTTCAGCTGATCTAACTGGCCCAAAGACCGCGAAATTCGACCTTCGAGACCCTTTAATGGCAGAATTAACATGGTGACTCTGCTATTGTTGCCACACACGACACCTTCCCATTGACAGCAATTGGGGTTGTTTGGCCATGATGTAATAATGGACCCATTTGTGAGATTTCCGGCGAATTGCGCTAATGCCGACGAATCTCTCGGATCGCAAGACTGGAATGATGTTTTGAGAGACAGCGATGAACAAAGAAAGAGAGAAAAGAATGCCCATTTGAGGAAAACCATCGTCAATGAACCCTAGAATTCAAATTGGAGACGAAAACAACCAAATTGAAGCGGTTTGCTTTTCTGGGTGGGGACTGCTTTTCAAAAAGAGATGAAATTTAGCTGCAAATTGGGGAAATTGAAGCGAAAAACAAAACCCCCAATTCAGAATTGTGAGAATGGGATCAGAGAAAGAAGGACCAAATTGGGAGTTGAAAGAGAAGGACTGACATTGATTGTTTATAATTAGTGAGGCCAGTAAAGCAAATCTGAATTTTTTCAGCCCCACCTGAACCAAACCCTTGACTAAATTTACCAAACCCTCTAAAACCCTAATAATGTTAAAGAGAGAACTCAGTGCAGCTGCAAAGTCAGCCCCATGTGTAGAAACTTCAAACACACTTCCCAAAGCAACCTAAAAACCAGCAATTTTTACAGCAGTTAGCTAATTAAGCAACTCTTTAATTGCATTTTTAACGGAAATCAGATCCCAAGACTGAAAATTTATTGTGGTGAAGAACAAAGGAAGGAACTTTACCAGTTTAAACCCGTGCCCAAAATCCAAAAAGCTCCAATTGGCATTAAAAACATCACTTGTAAACCAAGTAAAATATCCTTGTGAACCCAACACCTCACTTTTTGCACAAATGGGGTGTTCCCAATTTCAAAAATATCACAAAATAAGCAATAAAGAAGCAACAAATAGGTGGCAGAATCCAGGAAAGAAAAGAAGGATTTCAAAGGAGAGAGAATAGGGAGTCACTGATAAAAGGAGACTTCTTTGCTTTGGTAAAGAAGAAATCTAAAAAAGAAATTAGAAACAGAAATAGCTGACTTTTTAGAACATTGATTGAGTTGTTTTTATTTTTTATGATTCTGTTTTGAAATTATTTCACAGTTCAGTGTTCAGTTCTCTCTTGTTGCCAAATACCCAGTAGTCAGTACTTAGGTTTGTCCCTTCTTTCCTCTTTTTAACAAAACAACAACTACCATTGTTTTGGTGGCAATATATAAATATTTGAGAATTTTAGACATAATAAAACATAAAATACAAGAAGGAGAAACAATATTACATAACAACGTCATTTTGATTAACGAAGAAGAAAAGAGAGATATTTTACTTTTCCCTTTTTTTCAATATTACGTACCCAAGAATTTATTTTGATTTTTACTTTTAAAATACTCAAATGATAAGTACAAAGATACCACAACGTCTATTATTTTATAGATATGTTCCTCAGACGGTTGATCGGGTTTCTTCGGCCTTTTACGTAAAAAATTATTAAGTTAAGCTTGGTCTGGCATATATTTTAAAATTTCGCTTTTGGGTTTAAAAGATTATTCCCACGTTCAATTCATATGTTCATAAATAATTTTTTTTTTCAATTTGTATGTTGACTAGATAAAAGCAAGGAAAATTGTTGAAATTTTAGGCGTTGGGTGAAATATTTACACCCGATACTCTCCTTGTTTTCCTCTCTCTTTTGTATTTTTTTTGAACTTTGATTTTCGTCTTTGCGTTCTATAAATAGGCAAAATTTGCTAGTTACAATTCATTCTCTTCCCAATCCAATTTTGTTGTGATTTTCTCTACATAATTGTCGGTCATTCTCTCTCAATTTTTTTCTTCCTCTTCTTCATTTTTCGATCCATATCTCTAACAATTCTCTCTGCTAGGTTTTGATATTTCAGTTTTGTCAATCCCTTGATTCTTTATTTCGATTTCTCTTAGATTCTTTATTTCGATTTTGCTCATCTTTTCAACTCTGTTCTTCTTTGCATTAGGTATTTTCAATTTTAGTTTGAAATTGCGATTAGATTTTTATCTTTTTTTTTTATTTGATTCGATTTTTTGTTTTGAATCTGTGTAGAATTGCAACGCTGTTATCTTCTTCCTCTTCGTTCAATTTTTCCTGTAATTTTCGAATTCTTCTCCCTTGATTCTCTATTTCGATTTCGCTCTACTTTTCAAATCTTCTTTGTATAAATACTCGTTGTTCTCTGCTTAGAATCAAGATACCTGAATTCGATTAAGTTTGTGCAACTTTTATCAAATTGTACTTACTTTGATTTGATTTCGCATTTGATTTGTTGTAATAAGATGTTTGAATTCCTTTCTTGATTTAACAGATGCAAGGTTTTTCATTTTTGTTGCATTGTTTTTGGATCTTTGACTGAGGAATTGAAGTTTGTTGGATATAAAATTGTTGGAGTTTGCTTTCAAGTTCATCAAGCTTTGATTTTATTCAACTTTGATTTCATTCGTAACTTATCTGTTCTATTAGAGCTTTTGAATTTTTGTTTTGAATGATAACAATTGAAGATATTGATGTGTTTTTATCAAATCTGTATTTGATTTTGCATTACCATTTTTTTTCGTATGATCTGGTAGCTACTTAGTAGCTAGCTATCTGGTAGGAAGTTGTTAGTTTTTTAGATTTGCAATTTTTTTTGTTTATAGCCTTTAAATTTCTGTTTTTCAATGATAACGATGAAATATATGATTTTTGTCAAGTTCCTACCACGTTCCTAGCAGTTTCCTAACAAATATTAATAGATTGAACAAACTTTCAATGAAATATAAGGTTTCCACCACATTCCTACCACATTCTTACTTGATATTAAACAAAAAATATTTTTTGAATGTATCTGGTAAGATGCACGTATGTATGTGAATTTCGTAAGAATTTTCTTGATATGTGTACACATGCTATGGAGATAAAATTTGACATGCATTTGTGTTAATACCATGTTCCTCTCACATTCCCACTAGATACTTGCTATTTTGATTCAATACTTTGTAGATATTTAAGTTACATGTGTTGTAATCACTTTCTAATGCATTTTCATTTACTTTTAAGATTCTACTTGCTTGTTTACTGCTTTTGTGCAAGTTATCTAACAGAATAATGTTTACTACCAGTTTCTTACCATATTTTTACTAGTTTCTTACCAGATTTTGAACAATTGAAAAATATAATTTGAAATGCTATATTACAATGGATGGTGTTTCAAAGACAAAAATGAGATGAAAAAAAAAACTCTAAAGCGACATGTCAAAAAAATAAACGGTTTGTGAGACAATAACAAAATAAGATAAGAAAATACAAAAAAATAGGTAAAAGGTATGGGGGGAGAATATGGAAACTTGGAATTTATAGGTGGTAAACTTGAAATTTGATCGGCCATATAAGTTAGGGCCTAAAACTTAGACTGAAACAAATCCTAATTTTCAACACATTTTAAAATTGTCACTAAAAACAATAAAATAACGTTACAAGAATGTATCCAAATTTACATATAATTATATTTTTTATATATATTATAGTTGTAGTCATAAATAGTTTTTTTCTCCAGGTGGACTAAATAAAAACAAGCAATAAATGTTATGCAAATTCATACAAATTTACATGTAACGATATTCTTGCATTCTTTAATATATATTTTCGATAGTCAAGTTTAGACTACAATAAGCTAAAATATAAAAGTCTAAAATAATACAAAGTTCGCTTGGTCGAACTTGGGCATTCATATGAAAATAAATCATGACCCATAAAAATTTGATTTTACAAGGCTTAAGTCAAAATCATTTAATAATATAAGTGTCCAAGCATGATCCATGAAAGCAGGTTCGGGCTGGCCCGGTGTGAGCGGACGACATTTTCATAACCCGCGAGGTGTCAGCTTGTAAGATGGGGCATCGGGTTTTTTTATCAAGCATAAGAAAAAGAAAAAAAAGTTGTGAAAGACTTGAGGCCTAAAGCTCTAGTCTATATTACAGAGTCATCACCCGAATTAGATCTCCCGGGAAATTCGATGTAGCCTAGATCTGTTAAGCCTAAACTGCATCATAGAATAAAGATTCGGGTCTGGATGAGTTACGTACTTCATCATTATTTGAGTTATAATTACATATACGTTACCATCATTTAAAAAATTTCAATGTTATTCTAGTCATTGGTTTATGTTTAACGATTTATAACATTCACACGCGAAAAGCGATAAATAAATAAATGCGATAAGTAAACACGTAGAAAATTGAAAAGCACCTATTCTAAGGGGAGAACTAAGTACATATGGCAAGGGGATACAAAGGATCCTAATTACAAGTGATTTATAATACAATTTTGAATTTTACAATTTGCAATACCCGAAGGAAAATAAACCTAACATGCATCTAACCTAAATCTACCTGCATCCACAAAGGTTTAGCATAATAATATGTCAAAAAACAAGTAATGGTTAGTAGACAATACAAGACTCAATTAGATATGACATAAGTTAGATCATGATGTAGATTAGAAGAGTTGCAATATGATCGATTTTAAAAGTGGAAATTTGTGTGTTCCAACGTGCTTTTATTGCAAAAATATGCATTTTAGACTTAATATCTTGCTCATTTTAATTAATTGAAGATGCCACATGGTATAAAGTTAGGTCTAATATCGAGGAAAGTTTAATCTTAGTGTTGGGGGACCCTAAAACGGCTCAAAAAATTGAAATCTAGGCGAAAAAGCAAAAAAAAGGGGTTCTATCCAAGAAGGCAGGCAGGCGGCGACCTGATGAGGGCGGTGCCGATGACGAGCCCAGCCCCACAACAACCTATTGCTCCATGGGGGGGGGGGGGTTTGCTCGTCCGGGGTGGTCTGTTTAGCTACAGAAGCATCGAGGACTAGTTACAGAGGCATCGAGGATAAATTCAGCCGAAGCCTGCCTTCTTATTTCTCAAATGAAAATACTAAAAAGTGAGGTTTAGCTTGGCAGGGATCTGATAGTTTTGGTGTCCTTGTGATCAAACCGGCAAGGGCCTAGTTGATCATAGAGGTGTCGAACCAATAAAAAAGGCACCGAGCTAAATTCTCAACCACAAAAGCACGCAAAAGCTATAAAAAAAGTACAAACAATCAAGCCAAGAGTCTCCTAAAACTCATAAGCTTACCTCTTCGATGTGTACCCACTAATTTAGGAGCCAGAGACACCTAAGAGGAGTCCTTCCAAGCCTATTTTTATTGATTTGGTTGATTCGAAGAAGAAAAACTTGAGTAAATTTGAAATAACTTTAATAAATGCAAAAATGAAGCTTTTTAGGTGTTTTTAGGTTTTAAAGAAAGATATTTAAGAGATCTACCCTTTTTGTTAAGACCGAATCAAGGATTAAACACAGAAAAGTCAAGAAAAATGAAGATTAATGAACATTTTTCAAGCTTTTCCTAAGAAAAAACTATTTTTTCTCCCCACACACTCCTCTCTTTTCCTAATGAAAAAAAGTGATGTGTCCTCTTTCTCTCCTACCTTTTTGGGCCTTTTATTCCCTCAAAGTCATTTAAAAATGTAGGGGTGAAAAAGGAAAGTTGAAAAAAGACTAAAAAAAGTAGTTATAATACAGATTCTGCCTAGTGCCTGCCTCATTTTAAGGCAGGAACCGATGCTGACCTAGTTAGTTGAAGGCGGCCTACCTTTCTAGGTCATAGCCGGCCTTCACCTTGGGGGGCGGCCTGCTGTCAGGTTGCCATATAAAATTGTTGTATATCGCAGTGCGTTTACAGAGAGTATTTTAATTTTGAATATCAAATCTTTTAGAGAATCTGAAAATTTTACAACTAATAATTTGCATCATAACCAATCATAGTTATATAGTCGAATAGATTTTTTTCATGTATTATTGTGCCTCCCCATTGTCAGAATCCTGGCTCCGCCACTTAACTAACTATTAATTGATTGAGTTGGATGAAAAACTCAACTCTTTAAGCAACAACTCGAGTTCGAACCGTAAGAAAGTATATGAAGCAAATTGGGTTGGTAGAATCACCACTTAACTGGACTTTTGAAATATTAGTGGACTAGTGGATTGGATACCGGTGACAAAGCATAGAAAAAATAATTTGCATCACGATAAATATTTGTGAAATTTGTTAGTGACTACTTCAATTTATGTTTTTGTTTTAGTTAAATCTAACAGCGTAGTGGGAAATGAGTCTTTGCCTCAATTTTCTAGTTTAATTTTAAGTAAGCACTCAACTTTCAACTTTTAACCTCTAATGCTGTAATATGGTATTTTTTTTTATCAATTTATTCTCTTCCATCTATCCTAATCCTAACTTTTTTTATTTACTTTAGATAAATTTTTTATAAAATATTTTCTTTATGCATATGAGAAAACAGTAAGTCTATATATTTTGGGATTCTTTATTCTTAACTTTCAAATTTCTGTGTTCTTGTTAAATTTTCATTTATTGTTATTGATAGAAGATCTTACGAATTTGACTGAAGGAATTAAAGGAATTGATTGAACAGGAGAACACAAAGCTTTATTGATTAAAGAACAAGAAATTACAAGAGAGAAATTTCACAGAGTTTTAGAAGAAGAGAGAAAAAGTAATTAGGAATCCCTAAAACCCCAAATATATATCACCTAAAACCGTATATGGTTAATTACATAATTGATCCTTTATTTTACATTATACTGCCTTATTACATAATTGCTATATATATCTAATATCCCCCCGCAATCTGAACATGAGTTTCAGATTGAAAAAAAGTTGAATCTTTCTATTTGTCTGCTGAAATCTGAACTGTGCAATGCCTTGGTTAAAACATCTGCCATTTGATTGTTGGAACTGACAGACATTAAGTGTATGATCCCTTCTTGCACTTTATTTCGAACATAATGACAGTCTATCTCTAAGTGTTTCGTTCTTTCATGAAACACAGGATTCTTTGCTATATGAATAGCAGAAATGTTGTCACAGAACAATAAGGCTGGTTCAGAATGTTGAATCTTCAAATCACGCAGCAAGTATAACAACCATTGTATTTCTGCTGCCACAGATGCCATGGCTCTATATTCTGCCTCAGAGGAACTTCTAGACACAGTATTTTGTTTCTTTGATTTCCAAGAAACCAAAGAATTGCCAACAAAAACACAATAGCCAGTTATAGATTTTCTAGTTTCTGTACAATTGGCCCAATCAGAATCACTAAAAGCTTTTATTTTATCATCATTGTCAACAGAATAAAAAATGCCTCGAGTAGGTTCTCCTTTCAAATATCTAAGTACTCTATGTGCAGCATTAAGATGTGATTCATGTGGTTTATCTAAATATTGTGATAATTGCTGAACAGCATAACTTATATCAGGTCTAGTGTTTGATAAATATAGTAATTTTCCTATAAGTTTCCTATATTCTGTATTGTCTTTTAATAAGTCAGTTTTAAAATGATCAACCTTTTCTGTAGAAATAGGAGTTTTTGCTGGCTTACATTTTAAAAAACCATATTCAGCTAACAACTTTAATGTATATTTCCTTTGGTTAATAAAGATTCCTTTACTACTTCTTGCTATCTCTAATCCTAACATGTATTTTAATTTACCTAAGTCTTTAATGCTAAAAACCTCATTCAAATAAGATTTAATACTCTGTATTTCAAATTCACTATCACTGACTAAAATTATATCATCAACATAAACAATTAAGGATATGAAGATACCTCCTTTGTCTTTTGTAAATAAAGATGGATCTGCTAGAGACTGCTTGAAACCTTTCTTGATGAGTGACATTGTCAAGGTTGAATTCCATTGCCTACTTGCCTGTTTTAAGCCATATAATGATTTTTGTAGCTTGCAAACAGGGTTAGATACAGTTGTTTTCACTCCTTGTGGTAGCTGCATATAAATTTCCTCATCCAAAGTTCCATGTAAAAAGGCATTATTAACATCTAATTGTTCTAAAAACCAATTTTTCTTAGCAGCTAAAGCTAGAATCAGTCTAATAGTAGTTATTTTAGCAACAGGAGAAAAAGTTTCCAAATAATCTATCCCATTTTGTTGTGTAAAACCCTTAGCCACAAGCCTTGCTTTATATCTCTCAATTGAACCATCTGCCTTTCTCTTGATTCTATAAACCCATTTGCATCCTATTGGTACCTTTCCTTCAGGTAATG
>CATIWQ010252626.1:0-20365 GCA_949673415.1 Euphorbia schlechtendalii | reverse complement strand
TATAGCCATAATACTTTGAAAGTAATCAATAAAGGATGAGGGTATTAAGAGAGAAAAAATCAAAAGAAAGAGTGGATAACCAATGAGTAATGCAAAATGTGAGGAATGATACGGAGAAGAAACTGCAACCATTCAATGAGTGAAAAAAAAGAGAAAAGTAGAATACCACAAAAAATGGGTGCAAAGTACAAATCTATACTTCAAAAACATATGCCTAAAAGAAAAAAATGAGAGAGTGGTATGGAGCATAAAATGCAACCACTGAAAAAAGGGGAGAGTGGTATGGAGCATAAAATGCAACCACTAAGAGTGTTTAGCATCCTAGGTTACCTAAAAATGCATTAAGATCAATCTTTTCAAAGTGTGTTCCTTTGTCCTTTATACTTTATACTATACTTGAGAGAAGGAAATATTCGAGCGAGCATATAACGCTTATATGAAGACGCAATTCGGTTGGCCTTCCTTTAAGCGCAAAGGTATGCAACTGGACTATATAAATTGCACATTACTAATTTATGGGAAATTTTGTATACTTTACTTGAACCTTATGCAACGTGGGAATGTGGTACTCACTACAATAGTCTTTCGCCAAATGAGATACGAATTTGAATTACTATTTTATACACTTCTGTTATGTTTACCTTGCGGATAAGGTAAAAGTTAAGTGTGGGGGTGTGATAAGTGTACAATTACACTTATTATCTTGATATTTTTACTCATAAAACGATGTGGTTTAGAGTTATTTTATACTTCATATAAAAGATTTCACGTGGTATGTGTTGTTTTTTATGCAAGTGCAGAAACTAGGTGAATCTTGGGAGCGAAATGATCAAAGATGGAATTCTATGCAAAAAGAGTGATAAAGGTGCAAAAAGATGAGTGGAATGTAAGGAATTGGCTTAGGATCGAAGTTGTCAAAGATCGGTAAATTTACAAAGAAGAATCATGAAGAAAAGCATAAGTCACGACCATGTCACGATGGTGATTCCTACTCGCGATAGGCCAAATCACGCTCGCAACTATCTATCATGATCGTGACTTATCATTCTTCACAAACAGTCAGTTACCAACTTGCATTCACGATCGTGACATGTATGTCACACTCAAGAATCATGACGGGTTTGATCAACTCTTCTCAACTTCAAATCGCCGGATAAGAATGATCAACCGCCATCAACTATCAGGTGAAGAGACACCTTTTGGAGATAATGCAACCACGAAAAGGTGTCTATCCATTGAAAATAAGGATGACATCTTGCATCCAATCACATTGAATATGATGCAACCCTTCACCAATGGACATGATATTCGTTTGGATAAATGCAACCTTTCACACTCAATAAATAGAGGTTCAAATCAACCATTTCGTGCAGATGGTGTGAGATAACATGTATGGCATGATACACTAAATTTCTCCATAAATTCGTGCGATTGTTGTATGAGTGTAATTGCAAAGCACTTATCAATAAAAGTTTATGTTCTTCAACATTCATTTGTTCAATATTCACAAGGAATAGCATCCTAACGGAGGTTCAGTATGAGTCGAGACTGAATTCAAACTAGACATAGGAATTGTGGGAATTGAGGACCCATTAAAGAGTGGATACGGTATGATCAACTTTAGCTTTCACTTGCATACCTTACAACTTAATTTGTTTTCCATTTATACTTTCTAATTCGAAGTTTATGATATGTCTGTGTGTCATAACGAGTATTTCATCTTGCATCACTTATATTAATGAAGTTATATGCTTTCAAGTTGACTTTAAGAGTAGTTTTGGAGTTAACAAAATTGTGCATAATCATTGGATTTGTGATTATAACGCTGTTTAGTGAGCCAACATTTTTGGAATGGTAACTTGCTAAATATGGCTATGTGAGAGCGACTCATGCTAAGCATAGTATTATTGTTGTCCAGGTTTTTATAAGTGTCATAATTCGTTTACCCTAGATTTAGAAAAGTCATTTCATGTGTTTCTCTATAGTGAATTATAGGATATTTGGGCATCTAGAACCGAGTTTGTTGAATTTATCTAGTGCATAAAACATTCGTGATTATTTTGCATATTTTACTCCACTATAATTGTTCTTAGGGAATATCTATATGCTTTGCATCTTCTCTAATATGTTCATGCATTTGTCCATTCATCAGTCTACCATTCAAAACCTTCAACTTATTTTATTTTCTTTTGTTACGTAACTCTAGTTGATCCTTAGAACCGAATTTCTTCCCTGTGGGATCGATATCTTTTAAAATAACATTGCAACTGTATACTTGCAGTTATCATCATTTTTATTTGATAAGCGGTACTGACAATATCTGTTCATATTTAGAACTTTTATATTATCAGTAGAAAAGTGGCGAACATTTCTTCAAACAGAAGAATGCAAATCGAAATCAAGATAATGATAAAAACACATATGTTGCAATCTCAAAAGAAGATGGTGAGGTGGCTTTAGTCTATCATCATGCATATTATTGTTGCATTGGAGATGTGGGAATAGAGTGGATAATTGACTCTATTGCTTTGAATCATTGTGTTCTAAAAGGGAATACTTCTCCACATACAAAGCAGGTGACTATGTCACTGTTAAATGGGAAATAACAGTGTTTGGGCGTCGGTGATATCTGCGTGAAGACAAACATTAGGTGCACATTAACACTTAAAAATGTGCTGCACATTCCCGACCTTCGGCTAAACCTGTTGTTTGTTAGTGTACTAGAATAAGAAGGTTATCATCTTCATACAGGTGATGGAGGTTGGAAACTCACCAAAGGATCATTGGTGGTGGCAAGAGGAAAATTATGTTGCTCGCTATACAAAATGCACAGTAATATTTTTGGGCTAGCTAAATACAGTTAAAAATAAAGCTTCCCCAAATTTGTGGCATATTTGAGTAGCGCATGTTAGTGAGAAAGGGTTGAATATATTGGCTAAGAAGTCCTTCATCCCAATAGCCAAAGATAAAATTAACCTTCGTGATCACTATTTATTTAGGAAGCAACATCGTGTTTCTTTTCATAAAATATTTGAAATGAGAGATAACAAGTTAGAGTTGGTACAGTCTAACGTATGTGGTCCCATGGAGGTAGGATAAATTGGACGAAAGAGATACTTTCTTTCTTACCTTCACCGATGATTTCTCAAGAAAGACATGTACATATTTGTTGTGCATAAAGGATCAAGTATTCAAGCACTTTCAGCAATTCCATGCGATCATAGAAAAGGAGACTAGAGTAGCATTGAAGTGTCAGCGAACGAATAATGGTGGCGAATATATCTCTGATGAGTTTAGATATTATTATAGCTAGCATGGTATCAGACATGGAAAAACAGTTCTTGGTACACCTTAGTAAAACGGAGTCACTAAACGAATGAATCGAACCAGTGCTGAAAGAGTTAAATACAGGCTCAAAATTATTAACTTACCTAAGTCATTTTGGAGATAAGTTATCAATACTATTGTCTACCTGATCAACCGACCACCTTCAGCACCTTTGGATTTTGATATTCAGAGAAAGTTTGAATAGGCAGAAATATCTCATAATCTCACCTGATGACAAGTTAGTTCCTTGCACTTTTATCGGTTATAGAGATTAAGAGTTTGGCTAAAGGCTATGGGATCCAATGAAAAAGAAAATAGTGCGAAGCCTAGATGTAGTATTTCAAAAGAATGAGATCGTTGATGGCAGACCCACCGATGATGGTGTTACTAATATTGCACCATGGAGAATTCTATCAAATGATGCCACAGAAGAGGAATGCAATAATCAGAATCTGAAGGAGAAGAAGAGCTGGTTGTAGGGGATAAAGAGACTATTATAGATGATGATATTAATGAAGAGGGTATTGAGCATGGGGAGCCAAAGAACCCATTCTACTTGAAGAAGATAAACATCGGTTGATGAGGTTAGCCAGAGAATGCCAATCATCTACAAAGTACCCTAGTTCTGATTATATCTTAGTCAATGATGAGGGGGAGCTATGAAGCTTCCAAGGTGTACAATCTTATAGAGATAAAGGTTTTTGGATGAATGCCATGTAAGAAGAGATGAATTCTTTGAAGAAGAAGAATGACACGTATGAGCTGGTAAAACTTTGAGCAGAGAAGAGAACACTTAAGAACAAATGGGTGTATAAGTTAAATAAAGATGATTGAAACTTAGTGAGCTCGATTGGTTATCAAAGGCTTTATTCAAATTAAGAGTATCGACTTTGATGAGATTGTTTCACCATTTGTGAAAATAAGTTATATTTGATTTGTGTTAGGTCTTGTAGCTATCTTGAACCTTGAGCTAGAATACCTTGATTTAAATATTAAACTCTTGCATGGAGATCTAGAAGAACAAATTTACGTGGAACAACCATAAGGTTTCGAGGTTAAGGGAAAGAAAGACATAGCTTGTCGCTTGAAGAAAAGTTTGTATGATTTGAAACTTTGATTCTTTTATGGTGAATCAAGGATACAAAAGGATATAAGAAGATCCTTGTGTATATGTGTAGACATTTCCTAATGGTAAATTTATCATTCTTTCTTAGATGTTGATGATATGTTGATCGTTGGACCAAATGTAAAAATGATTAGCAAATTGAAGGGCAATTTGTCTAAGGCATTTGACATGAAGGAGGATATAACCCGAGATTAAAAGTCTTGCAAGTTATGGTTATTGCAAGAAAAATATATTGAACGAAATCAAGATATGTTCAAAAATTAACCAGTTAGCACTCCACTTGCCTCTCACTTCAAGCTAAGTAAGAAATTATACCCTAAACAAAGAAGAGTAGAGAAGATATGTCGAATGTTCCATATTCTTTAATGGTTGGGAGTTTCATGTATGCAATGGTGTGTACGAGAATAGACATTTCTCATGCAGTCGGTGTCGTACGTCGTTTTCTTTCATATCCCCATTTAACACATTAGGAAGCAGTAAAATGGATTTTCAAAATCTTGAGAGGAACTTCAAAGTTATGTTTAACTTTTGGAGATGGAAATCATGCAGTTGTTGGTGACACAGATGCGGATATGTTCAGTGACCTTGATGAAAGAAAATCTACATCAGGTTAATTATTTACATTCTCACGGGGAGCTATTTCATGGCACTCACGATCACAAAAGTGTGTTTCGTTATCAACTACTGAAGCAGAGTATGTTGCAGCAACAGAAGCAGGAAAAGAGATGCTTTGGTTAAAGTGATTCTTTTGATATTAGGAGTGCAACAAGAACACATAGTTTATTGTGATAGTCAAAGCGCATTACACTTTATCAAGAACACTATATATCATGCAAGGACGAAACATATTGATGTTAGATATCATTTGCTTAGACTTGCCATTGAATAAAAAGAGTTCGAGTTGTAAAAGATTCATACAGAGAAACATGTTGCTGACTTGTTGACAAAGGTCATTCCAAAAGAAAAGTTTGATCAATGTGTCAAAGCATCCGGAATGGATAGTCTCACAATGTAGTCAGGAGGGGGATAATTGTTATGTGGTGTCCGTCCAACATGTGGGATACACATTTTTAATTATAAAAGAAAAAAAGGACAAGACAAATAGAGAAGATGCATGATATGGTTATGGGTAGCCACAGTTAGGAGTGTGATTGAAAAACTCAAAGTCCAAAATTAATTTGGCAGATTGAAATCCAATTTGGTGAAGATTGCCACGCAACTGAATGTATTAAATTAGGCAGTTGCGGTACGCGCTTTATTTTCTCTATAAATAGAGAGTTACTTTGCCCATTTCAGTGCAGAGCAAAAAAAGAGAAAGCACATATCAATAGTAACATCTGGACAGAGGTGATAATATTTAGGAAAAGGGTTCCTAAAAATTGGGAAGAGAGAAAACAGTGAGATTTTGGGAAACACCTAAGTGATACTATTTTGTAATAATCTCTTTATGTACCTGCTATTGTTATTATAATAAAAGAAAAAAATCAAAGTTTGTCTTGTTGTTTTTCCATAAATTTAATTAGGGTTTCCATGAAAAAATCATGGGTGTTCTTTTTCTATTCCGATGCTATAATTTTTTCTCATATTCTTATTATTGGGCCTAACAAAAACTTGTCAAGTTCAATAACACACAATAACAATTATATATTTTGTTAAGTTATGTCTTATGTCACTGATAGCCCACAACCATAAAAACTCCAACATACTTCCTAACACCAACCAAGTTTTGCAAAAAGAGATAATTCTATTGAATAAGAAAGATCAGCTTGTACATTTTTCTAGAAACATATGGAGCTCAACCCAATGATAAAACTATCGAAATTGTATTGTAGTTGTGTTGGGATGCAACATCTACGGCAGGAATACAAAATTTACGAGAGCTTGACCTCCTAATAGCTAAGCCAGCATCGTCCTGCTTCAAAAAATTCATCTCTTGGAGAAGTTCTAACAGCTCCCGTGCTTTAGTTAATGCAAACACTAATAATTTCACAACCTTCATACAGACTATTTCTTTTGATGAGTTGTAAAGCTATGATCTCTATCTACTTGCTTGTCTAACCTTGTATTGCACTATACTTGCTAGATTTTGCGAAGATTTTATTCCTTTTATAAATAATAGTTATTTTGTTTCCCTACTTTCTTCCTGCAGGTGCCTATTTGATTGTAAACAATACATTGAGGATAATGTTGATTCCTTTCAAACCTAATAACAAAAATATATATGCTACTTTTTTACAAGTGTATGCCACTCGATTAATGTTAAATGCCGATCATTAGTGTATGCCCCCCTCAACTTTAAATTGTGCCTAGAACTCTACTAACTCATTAACTTGGTGAGAATGTATCAGTTTGTCCTCTAAATGTCAAGTGTTAACGGTTAAATATGAAAAAATAAAAAGAATGATCTTTCAAAAACTCAAACCAATTAGAAGTTGATGTATGATATTCAATCATAAATTATAGCACTTCTTGAAAATTAAGGTGACTACAATGACCTTTTCAAACATTATTTTGTTTTACATGAAAGTGATAAGGTAATTAATATAGCATCAAAATTAACTGAAATTTACTAAGTAATTAGAACCTATAATTAACTTCCACTTGTAAAGAACCAATAAAATTCAAACCAACTTAATTTATTTAATCTGTTTGCCTGTATGAATCAACAAAAAGTGATATCTGTGAGGATCTTCAAAAGGATTCAGAAATCATTTAAGGTTTGTGATTTGTAAAGCTAAATCTTTCTTCATATATTATTCTTCAATCATTATCAATTTGAAACCACTCACCAAGCTCTATTGTATGTAATAATTTAAAGTTAATCCTAAATAAATTTAAGGAAACTAGCTTAAATGCCATGCATTTGGTCCACTTTAAAGCAAGGGGTCAAATTCAAAAATTTAATTGTTTATTTTAAAAAGAATCCACTGATCTAGTTAGTGATGATTTTATTCCTTTTTTTAATTCAATATAATCTAATTGCACTTGCGAATTATAAGATTTTGGTGGGTGAACATTCATTATTGGATTATTTTATAGACATATAGGAATCAATTAATTTCTTTGCACTTTCTTCAAAAAAGAAAAGGCAAATGCATTATATATATAGACATAACACTAACCTTCTCTCCAACATAACAAACCATCAAAACTCGTTTCCATTTATCTCTTTCTATCTCTCTACAATCAATGGGTGCAAAAGAGTTAATGTGTTGTGAAATCAAAGTAATTCAAGCCAAAAATATTGAATTCAAATCCAATGGAACCTTTTTTGTTAGATACTATGTTTCTACAGAAAACAACAAAAGAATCCATATAAACACTAGAAAAATTATGTCTTCAAAATCCAATCTTTATTGGAACGAGTCAACTTCTTTAGAGTGTTTAGCTACAAATGATAACATCGACAGCCTCAAGGCAGACACCATAAGTCTCGAGCTACGATGGAGGCCGAACGCTACAAACCCGATAATTCGAAGGTCGTCGAAACTTGTGGGGAGGAGCGCTGAAATTCCATGGAGAATGGTATTCGGATCGCCGAAAATGGAAATGAAAAAGTGGGTAACTATGGTTTCAAACAAAAAGATGAATACAAGTGTTATTGACGAAGGTGTTAAGCCTCCTTCAGTTCAAATTTGTATGAGAGTTCGAGTTCCAAATTTAATGGGAGACCAGAACAGAATGAATAGATCATGTCAAGAACATTGCCAATGTCAAGATTTTGAGATTTTTGCATTAGTTGGTTCTTTTGAAGCTGCTCTATAGTCACTCTTGAGATTTGTTTTATTCTTTTCAAAAAGTTAAAATGATTTTTCCTTATTTATGACTTAGGCTTGTATCTTTTAATTCAGGTAAATTTCAAAAAAGCATCGTGTGATTTAAGCCGTTTTCAAAAGGGGATGTGTGTTATTTCAAGTCTCAAAAAAGGGTTTATGATTTCGAACCATTATCAAAATCAGGAAATTTAACTAACACCGTTAAAAGGTATTTTTGGAAAATTAAAATTTGTTCATCTTCTTCTATCTCATCAACCCTAAAATTAAAGAACTTCATTCATGGTTGAACTGGAACAACCCGAAAATCTCCCTCATGAAAAATTAAAAAAATGATATACAGAGAAGATTGTTCACCTTCAAAATTAGACCCATTTTGTGATTCCGCAAATGAAAATTGAGTTTCAAAAGGAATATCTCGGCCACAAGATCTCATTCTCTACACCATTTACCAAATCTTGAATTGGAAAACAAACATGAACTGCAATCCATCCACAATTTTTAACTCTAAATCACATCACACTCAGAAATGATCCCCTCCCCTTTTTGTCTGCAGAAAATCTGGATTCATGGGAAGAACAAAATCGATTCTTGGACCTCGTTTCTTATTATTGTGACCCTCAGTTTGAAACCCCAATACTTGCTACTTAAGCAGAGGCATCTTCCCGGCTTAGAAAAGATCAGCTAGAGATTCCCTCTGTGAAAGATTTCCAAAGACAACAGGCCTTCACACCCGACCCTCAGATGCAAGGTTCACTGAGCAAACCGTCCTTCGTTGCGTACTCCATATGGATTTTTCAACTCCGATCCCTAACCTAAAGGTCAGTTTGAAAAATCTGGGTTTAATCATGAGATAGAAACTGAACTGGAGCTCTTGATGTTAGGGTCCCAAATTCAAACCAAACTTGGTCATCTCCTCCTCAATAGAAGATCCCGAATCCCTCTCCTTTTCAAGCTCCTATGGTTCCGCTTGTACAAATGCGTCAGCAATTGAAAGCTCATTTCGTTCATCTTCTCGCCTATCGAGCTCTAAGATATCATCTAAGAAATCGTAATATGAAATCAAAATCAATTACAGAATTAACAAAAGCAAAATCTGGAGAATTGGGATCTAAATAATCAAGTGGGTAAATGGGATTCGTGAATTTAATTCACGGTAGGGGAAAATAAAAGAAAAGAATATAAAATAAAGAGAAAAAAATAAATTAGATTAAATTAGGTTAAGTACGATTTTATAAAAGTACCCTTTACCACGTCAGCAAAACTGACATTGTCAATTAAATTTTCTTGTTTTAATAACGATTCGAAATCATAAATTTCATTTTGATACCCGAAATAACGCAAGTCCCTTTTTAAAAAATGTCTAAATTACATGGTACTTTTTTGAAATTTACCCTTCTTTATTTGGGAGAAATATATTGATTTAAAAAATATTGAAATTCTGGTTCTTACGACATAAACTAAATCTAGTTAGTCTTATAAAAAAACAACTTGAATAAATTTTTATCTTTATATTTAAGTCAAAAGCTACTTTTGTGTTTGATGGTCTATTAATGTTTTTTTTTTTTAGCATCTAATTGATCTAGTTTTGGTACGACAAAGAATATTCCATGATAGGAAGTAAGAATATGAATGTTTAGTAACTTAATTTTAAGTAGAAATAGAAGTATAATATATTAGTAAACTCATGAATTAACAATTTAGTATGACAAACTTGCAAACACGTTTCAGATACTATCTTCAGGGGAAGCCCTTTCATTCTGGCTAGAACATAATTCTGCATCCAGATCATCACTTTATTTTTACCTCTTTATTTGCAATCAATATTTTTTAAAGAATATAACTACATTCAATTTATTTTATATAATATATATATATATATATATATATATATATATATATATATATATATAAAATAACGAATTGAATTCAATAGAATATTCCTCCATTATTTTTAGAAGGGGTGAAGATGAATTTACATAAAATATAAATATACTTTTAGTGGATTTATACATACATACATAATGAAGTGGTGTAATAGTAAGATTCAAATTCAAAGTGGTTGTCGGCGTAGTGTATGAATTTAAAATTGAAATTGAAATGTTTTTCCTTTGGATGGACGATATTTAATTCTTTTTTTTTTTTTTTTTTTTTTTGCAGGAATGACAAATATCTTAGTGGTTAAAATTTAAACTATTACCTTTATGACTCGTTTGGTTGACGAAATAGAATAGAAAATGTATGCAAAAACGTTAAATATGATATACGAGTCCGACGTCGGAGGGATTAGCTATTCCTAGCTACCATAAGAATCACGGAATAGCTATTCCTCTTTGAAATGAATTCCGTGATTTTCATGGATATTAGGAAGAGCTATTTCTTCCGATGTCGGACTCGTGTATCATATATGACGTTTTTGCATTCATTTCCTATTCTATTCCATTTTATTCCATTCCACCAACCAAACGAGACCTTAGAGTTTTAAGGTATGAATCATTATCTGATGGAGGTGGAAAGTTTATTTAATGGTTGGTTAGCATTTTCAAAGATGTCATTTTCTTGATAAAAATTGACATGTAACATTGAGAGAGAAAACTGGTTGCACTTGTTACAAGTTTAGGGGTTATTTGAAAATTTTGGAAATGCAGGTGACATCAGTTTTTTAGAGTACACGTTGGATACAGATCCCAAAGATGAGTTTTGTTGCCTTGGCATTATAGTATTCAGAATGACTAATAACTCCGAAGATAGGTCGAGCAAAAGCAGCGAAAAAATCTATAAGTTAGAAGGACCACAACCCTCAGAGGATGCTCAACTCAGAGGCACTTCTATTGAAGAAATCTTTGTAAAATGGTTAAATCCACTTTGTCACGGGAGTCAAACTCATTAGACATTGCATATAATGTCGTCACGCCAAAAAGGTCTCTTACCTGAGAAAAGGATAAAACAACGCTGACTTATAGGGAACAAAAACATTTCTTCTCCCTCATAGCAGATAGTCGTACATTGTGGGACTAAAATCCTTGCAATCGAGTTCTCATCAAAATTTCTCTTTGATTCGAATTAGACTGTTAAGTTTAAACAGATAAATTACCGGTTTGATTTCAAGAGATAACGGGCAAATTTGTGCTACAGTCCAAGTTCAACGGGAATTCCCACAAAGTCTATAAATAGAAGATGTGTTCCAGTAGAGGAACTTGGTCAAGTATTATCAAATCAAGAGTAATCAGACTATTACAAAATCTCTGCAAACTTCATTTTTGAATTCACTAGCAAACATCAATTCAAATTTTTTTGTAATCGAGTTATACTGAAACATTGTTCAGAAGCTCACATTTATTATTTTCAAATATTGTAATCACTAGCTTAATTGGTAAGTTAGTGTGAGGGAGTTTAGTTACTAGAAGAGGAAGATACTCTTTGTATTGGAACAGCTTAGATCCTGAACACAAAAGGGAGGGTATTTCTATATTAGTAAAGCTCAACTGTAGAGATTGTTGGATGGTTCTTCAATCAAGTAGACAATTGGACCTTCATCAATCGTTCCCGGAGTTACATCAGAGGCGGGATCGCTCACAGGGGAAGATACTTAAAGATAGGGCATTCCAAAATCGATTAGCATTCCAACTCGATCGGAAATAAACCAAATGCATCACCCTTCAATTCGAATTAGTAGAAGCAATGTCTCCTTGCATAATATGGATTCCAAGCATTCATCATCTGGATAGGGCCACCTATCAAGAGCATACTTCGACGTTTCCAATTTCCCATAGAATCTCTGATGCTTCCTACGTCTGCGACCGTTGTAGCTAAACTAACGGAAAAATGAGGAGGGGGGACATCAGCCCTGTAGTTATTTGTTTCTTCACTCAAAAGAAGAATCGAAAGTGGATTTAATATTGGACAGAGACTCTAAGGATTGGAATAGGTAAATGCTGAACCAGTATAAAAATATGTGTTTGCAATTCTATTTACTCTTTTATTAATTGTCATTGCACATAGAACTTGATTATTCACTTTAATGTGAAGGTAAAAGGAGTTTGAGATAAATAGGGATCATCTAATAAAAACTACACGTTAGTTGTTTACTCAGAAGAAGTTTCAGAGGCAATATTATACTCTGAAATGTGTATTAAACTCGAAAAAAAATTATTCATCCTCCTAACTTGTTTATCACCCTTATTGGGTCCAACCGTACAAAAAACCATAATTTTCACCGTGAACGGTTGTGGTGTAGCCCCTGCTCCGACCTACATGATGCAAGTTAGGGCAAGAAAATAAGGATAAACCTGACCCAACTTGACCAACTAATATATAATATGAATTAATTTTAGTATAAAAACTCAAATCCGCCTCCATTAATATATGAATTTATTTTAAATAAATATATAATACAATATTTATCTATCATAATATTAAATAAATATATAATACTGTATTTTTCCATCATAATAAATATATAAATCTGCCCATTTAAATTTCACTAGATTTAAATTTTTTATAAAAATATTTTAATTTGGTTTGTAAATTTTACAATTATGCACATAAATTTTTTCCAAAATACAAAAAAAATTAATAAAATGGAGAGAAATATCTTTGGTCCCTATTGCTCTCTTCCCTACTCAAAAACTGTAAGTGTCACTTTTTATGAGCGAAAAATCGAACAAAACATAGAGAGAAAATCAAAATCTGAAAATATTAAATAAAATGGTAAATGTGAACTATTTTGCGAAAAAAAACATTATGATATTATTTTTGAAAATTGGTACACATAAATTCATGAATAAGGCAAAGAAAGGAACGAAAAATTCCCAACTTGAAACTACATAATGAAATGAAATAAAAATCTTTGAAAATTACTGAAGTATAATTGATTTAAAATAAAGTTAAGTTCTAGAAATGTTGAATTTATTAAAATGCCTTTGAACATGTAAGATTATTATTTTTATTGCAAAACAAATTTCATAATTCTTCGCCAACTTTAAAAACAACAAGCACCATTTTAAAATACAAAATTTCACAAGAATCATTTTGAAAAACAATGGATCACATTAAAATTTAACAAGATAAAAATTGCACTTGTCAGAAGTACAAAACGGAAGATTTAAGGAGTGTTTCTCAAAACTTCTCATTTCAGCTTTTTACTTAAAAGTGTTTTTAAGGAGATTTTAACTTATAAATCAGACAATGAAGTGTTTCTGATAACTTTTTTTAAACTTAAAAGTTAAAAATAAAAGTAAATCAAAATTACTTTTTAAGGAGGTGTTTCTCAAAACTTCTTTGATTACTTTTTAAGAAGGTGTTTCTCAAAACTTCTCAAAAAATCACTTATATCTTATAAGTAACATTTTTAAGAAGTAAGTGTAACTTACTTTTAACTTCTGTCTTATTTTTAACTTTTAATTAAAAAAAAGTTATCAGAAACACTTCATTGTCTGACTTATAACATAAAATCTCCTTAAAAGACACTTTTAAGTCAAAAGTTAAAAGGAGAAATTTTGAGAAACACCCCCTAAAAAAGTCACTTATAAAAATAAGTTGAAAAAGAAGAAGATTTGAGAAAAACCCTCTCAATACCTTACCAATAGGAACTACAATAACTTACCTGGAGAGATCACGATACGGTCACTTACTTATCGATTGCTTCCTTATCGATAATCTCACATCCAACAAACAAGGACAATAATCCCAAGATGTAAAGCATGATAGAATAGATTACGTATTTGTTAATATTATTATGTGGAATTACCCTAACATATAAATACAACTCTCTCTAACTCATCTGAGTAGAGAACTCTCCCCAAATATACAGCTCATCTAACCACATCAATAATGCTATGCAAAAGTAGATTTCAATGACAAACTTCACGGAGGAGTTGACACCACTAACATGCACAAACAGGAAATTGACAAAACAAAATAACAATAACTGTGACTGAAAAATTATATATCTGACAAACAATAATGTCGAGACTTAAAAATCTATGTTATGTGCCTATTCAAATAGATCAAACCAGCAGTTATTTCTCAAAGCAAATAAACTTCCAGCATCAGCACACAAATTGACAGGGTTCATTCAAATCACATCATATTGAAAAAAAAAAAAGGAATAAATATATGTCAACGACAGCAAAAAGAAACTAAACTTCAGTCAGACTCATCTTTGTATTATAAAACATAAACGCCACAAAAATGGCATCAAAAACTGAATTGCCCGACTTAGATGTACTTGTACAATACAAGCAGCAGCTTCATCAATCATCGACCTCCGCTTTAATTTCCCGTTGCAGCTCTTCCTTGTATTCCTCGAACGTACCTGGGAAACTACTCACGGTTCCGTTTTCCACCACCCAAATTTCACTCTTCTCTTCATCCTCGCAAACACGAGATATGAGCCTTGAATCGTGACTCACCAACACAACGCCACCCGTAAACTCGTCCAGCGCATCGGCCAACGCGTCGATGCTCTGCATGTCCAAATGATTCGTAGGCTCGTCCAGCATCAGTATGTGGGGGTTCGACATGGAAATCGACGCGAACACGACCCGCGCCTTTTGCCCTCCCGACAGTTTCGCGATGGGGGTCAGATGGTTATGGCTGGGCAGCCCGAACTTCCCAAGCTTGGCACGAACCGCTTCCTGCTTGCTGAGTCCCTCTTGCTCTGGATGAAGCCGGAGGAGATACTGAACTGGCGTTTCGTCCATCGTCAATAGGTCTACAAAGTGCTGCGAGTAGCGCCCGATTCGTAGCTTTTGACTTCTTCTAACCTCCCCCTGGCTCGGAAACAAATCTCCAGCCAGGAGATTTAGTAAAGTCGATTTTCCAGCACCATTGGGCCCCACAATGGCGACGCGGGTCCCCATATCGATACCCACATCAACATCTGAGAGCCTGAAATCGTCTCGGTTCGGATAACTGAAGCTGACTTCGATTAGTTGCATTAGCGGCGGGGTCAACTCGGTAGGCTCGGGGAAGTGAAACTCCACACTGTAATCTTTCCACTTCCTAGGTGCTTCTTCCAGGGGTTCATCATCGTCATTAGCCTTCCCCTTTGACTTGCTCTTCGATGATTCCTTGGCAGCCGCAAATTTCGCGCGATCTTTGACCTTTTCCTGCTGAGCACGGCTTCCTGATTTCTTAGCAGCTTTCATCGCCTTATCATGCTTCTCGAACTTCTTGTTCGCCTCTTTGCGACGCTGCTCGTACCCACTTTCGAAATCATCGAAATTGCCACGGTAGAAATGGAGCTTCATGTCATGAAGATGGATGATTTCGTTACATACTGTGTTGAGGAAATCTCTGTCATGAGAAACGACAACAAGAGTTTTCTTCCACCTACAAAGGTATTCCTCTAGCCAGAGGACAGCCCTGAGGTCAAGGTGATTTGTAGGCTCATCCAACAATAGAAGAGTCGGTTGCACGAAAAGCGCCCTGGCCAGCGAAATTCTCATTCTCCACCCACCACTAAATGATTTAGTAGGGCGGCCCTGCATTTCCTTGGTGAAGCCCAAACCAGCTAAAATCTTTGATGCTTGAGCCTCCGCAGCATCAGATCCCAAGATTTGCAATTGCTCATAAAGTTCTGCAAGCCTCGATCCAGAATCATGTCCATTTGAATCGTCCCCGTCTTCTTCTTCATCAGCCAGATTTAGATTTTGCAAAGATGAAACTTCTTGCCGAAGCTTGACTAGCTCTTCATTGGCTGCAACAACTGCTTCAAGCGCAGTTTTATCATCACCAACAACCTCTTGTTCGACTAGAAGAACGTCGATGTTCTTAGGGACCGGAATCTTCCTCCAAGCAAGAAGCTTTAACAGTGTAGACTTGCCTTTTCCATTGGGACCAACCAAGCCATATCTCCTTCCATGGGATATCTTCACCGATGCATTTTTTAAGAGTTCTTTTCCTCGTGCTGCAACTGAGAAATTATCGATTGCAATGTCTTTGACATTGGCATCAGCTTCGTCTTCACCATCGAGAACTGAAGCCCTGCTGCCAATAACTACAGTGAATGCATCGTGATCGTCCTTAAGGGCCTCTCTTTTAGCCTGCTCTATTGCATAAGCAGCAAGCATGTCTTTTTTCTCTCGTTTCTTGAGCTCCTTGTCAGTTACTGAGGTATCAAGTGAAATTCCCTCGTTCCTTTGCTGTCTAAGCAATTGTCTCCTTGACTCACCCTGCTCCCCATCGGAGCCCAATTGTTCCTCTTCCTCTTCGTCAGAAGGTGGCAGATCAATTCCATCAGTATAAGATGAAACTTTCGGAGCCTTTGGTTTGGATGAAGTTGATGCCTTTTTAGGCTTTTCCGGTTTCTGATCCATGCTAGCAAGCATATCTGTGACAGAGATCTTATCTTTCTTTGTATCTTTGCTGTTTGGCTTAGCTTTAGAAGTCAATGCCTCGTCTGCTTTCTTTTTCCCCATGGCAGAGTTTAGGACGGTAAAAAAACACAAACCTGGACAAGTGTAATTACAAATTGATTCCATGCGTTATTGTGAAATTTAACATACTAGAGGAGAAAACCAAGTACCAACTCACTGCACAAACAACTACAGAAGAAACAATGTTTTCAAATTTTCAAAAGAAATGTTAGAAGAATAAAAATACGCAAACAGCACATAAACACGATAAGCGTTTACATTTTGCAATAGTAACAATAGGCTGAAAGAAGTTAATCTAACACTATCACAATTAGCAAAAGCATATAAAATATTGTTCTCTACCTCTAGCAAGTAACAACAGTAAAGGGGTGGTTCCAGGCGGCAAGATTTAGGGTTTCCGTAAAGTGGAAACGAATACGAGGTCCTTGGTTAAGGACGCCAATATTCAGCATCTTAGATCGGAATCAGTAGGAATAGGAACAAACAAAATTCGCAATTGAATAGATGTAAAACCCCAAAGGAGGACCAGGATTTCAAAATTGAAGAGAAATCAGACAAAGAAGAAGAACTAATTACCTGATTTGGCGATGGAATATCGACAAAAGGAACACGAAAGAATCACAATTGAATTGCTGGAAAATACAGAAGACGATCAGGAATTATAAAATAGACGAAAAATCACAAAAGGAAAGAAGGATAGGGAAGGAACTCTTCCTGATTTGGCGATGAGAATTTAGGGAGGCAAGAGATTAGAGAGACGGCTGTGAACTGAAGAATGAGGGAAGTGTAATTTAGGGTAAAACAGAATTATTGATTTTGGAAATTCTATATCGCTTTATATGTAGTTTTCTTTTTCTAAATAAAAACAATTTAATTTTTGTAATACCGCGCCTTCTTACAGGTACCACTAGACCTGAGCACGAACCCGTTGACCCGCGAAACCCGTTCATGCCCGCTTTTCATGGGATGGGCTAGGATAAGGTGATTGATGATTAGGCCTGACCCGGTCCGAACCCGAAGCGGCCAGAGTAAAATATATGCCGGGCTTGGTTTTAATAATAAAATCCAAGCCCGGCCTGTCTGACCCGAAATAATAATTATTATGTTAAAAATATATATTTATTATATACATTTAAAGTAAAAAAAATTATATGGTTGAAAATTTTCATATTTTTTGCTAAAGTTTAACATTTAAACTCAATTTTATGACTTATATTAAAATATATTTGGAATTATTTTTTCACAATTATTTTTTAGTAATAAATTTTAATTTTTTTTAGTTGAAACAATTAATAGTTAGGCCCGTGGGCCGGGCTTGGTTTTGATTATTTTATTAAAGGCCCGGCCCGACCCGAACCCGATGTATTTTTTCATGGGTTTGGGCCGGGCTTGGGCTATTCATTATTTAGCTAGGCCCGATAAGGCCCGGCCCATGCCCAGGTCTAGTTGTTACATAACAACCGTCCGCAATACAACAAAAGACTAATTCCGACGGAAGGCATTGCGGACGGTTGGTAAACAACAACCGTCCGCAATGCCTTGATTTGTTATTGCGGACGGTTGTTACGTAACAACCGTCCGCAATAACCCCAACGTCATTTCCGTTCACATTTTCACCAACGGTTTCTTCTACAAGCCTCGTAAATAGTGCAACCCTATAAGCCCTTTTTGCACTAGTGATAGTTCCACAAGTCCATTATCAGTATTCAACTAGTTGACTCACCTAGCATTCATACATTTATTACTCCATTCAATTTCAAAAGATCATCATTTTACTTAATATTTCACCTTTTCTTTTGTTTGTCATTTTTAAATATCAATGCAAAATTTAACACATTTTCCCTAATTTACCCTCAAGGCTCGTTTGGTTGGCGGAATAGCTATTACGCGGAATAGAAGAAAATCGAATGGAAAAAAGAGGAGTGTTTGCCTAGAGTCCGTCGTCGAGAAGGGAATAACTATTCCATGAGTTGTATGATAGCTTAGAATAGCTATTTCATCCCGACGACGGGCTCTAAGCTAACACCCCTCCTTTTTTTCTATTCGTTTTTCTTTTATTTCACGGAATAGTCATTCCGTCGACTAAACGAGCCCTTATAGTAATTTGGAAAGAGATTGAGTATAAATGAAGTTATAAGGTAATAATTAAGAAGAAAAAGAATTTTGTAATAAAATGAAAGGGATAAACTAGTCATTTCAATAAGGTAGTGCATGTTTTATTAATTTTGATAAAAATCGTATAATGGGAATCTTTTGACATTAGAGGGAGTACAATTTTATTAAGAATTAGAATGTTAGAAAAAAACTAATAAGAAATATATGTATACAAATAAAGAGATATTCGCCCCATGGAGAATATTTTAATAATTCGCCCCATCGAGAATATTTTAATAGAAAAAAGGAGGTCGTGAAGATAAGTTTTGAAATAGAGTAAGAAGCATAAATATCTTTTAATCAAACATAACAGTAATTTAAAATTATTAGTTAAAAACTAGAAAAGTATATATAAAAATAAGAATTTTTAAATTCATGATAAAAAAAATATAAAAAAATTATATAAAAAACTTATTCAGCTTTGACATTAAAACACGCTAAGTCCTATAAGAAATCCTATATTGATACAATTTGAACTTTATCGATTAATAAATATTTTTTTCACTATCTAGACAAGATACTAGAATCTAATCTGGATGGATCAGATCCCTGTGGTTGTCAATTGTGAACAAATTCATGATTCATGCATTTCACTTTGTAATCAAAACATTGAAAAATAATTTGACATTTGTATTTATAAATTGAAATAATTAGGGATTTAACTAATTTTTTTGGACCCATAGTTGTTGTTAATGTTAGATATACCACCTTCTTCAAATCGTGTCGTATCATATTGTTGTTGGTTGCAACTCCCTACACCTTTATATCGTGCATTTTTATATTTAATTAATTACACATCTTATGGATCAAAGTTATTATTTAAATAAATTATATAAAGTCACTAGGTTCACAACAATGCTATTCCATAAATATATATAAATATTTGTATTCAAAGGAAGCTACGAGACAATACCTATTCTATTGAAAATTTACACATAAAAAAGAAAAATCATCTCACTTTTTAAGATTAGAGATTTGATCTCAATCACTAAGTTAAAACATTTGTCACGCATATTATTTTTTTATTTTTCTCATGATTTGAAAAAATATCATTAATAAAGATGAATTTGTTTATGTACGGTATATATATGTGTGTATAGTAAAGTGTAAAATCCTAATTTCTTTGAAAACAAAAGTTTAAAATTCTAATAAACTACAATATAAAAAATTCAAAAGAATTACTAAATGTAATATAAAAGTTTTTTAAGAGAATAATATAAAACCATATAATAAATAAATTTATTATTCATCAGATTAAGCTGAAACAATCTCGTAAATTCATAAAGTTAAACCTGATCCATAATTTTGAATTTGGATCAAATGGATACCTCAAACTATCAACAATTATGTATTGGAAGTCGTACATACTTTTTCTAACGTAAAAGCAAACTTCCTCACGAAGGGTGGAATACGATTCCATCACCCCTTAAGTCGAAGATAAGCGACATGATTAAAGTTATGGGCAATCTTATTTGCATACCTTCTCACATTAACAAAAGAAATATACTCAAAGTCATTAGCTAAGGCAAGAGAATCACTAATAATAAGACCTAAATGAGAGCAATTTATAACCTTATTAGTCAAATATTTAACAATTCACATGG
>CATIWQ010252607.1:0-24011 GCA_949673415.1 Euphorbia schlechtendalii | reverse complement strand
AAAAAAAATGAATTAGAACAATTTAATTAAGTTTATATCTATATTTATCAAACAAATTATAATTAAAGTAATAAAAGAAATAACAATAATATTGAAGCCAATGAATTAAATTACCTTTTGTAGGAAATGAAGAATTACAGAATAGTTAAGGTAAACAAATATTACATATAAGGGAGATATATAGAATTAAGAAAGATGATTGACAGAATAGGGAAGAACTTGAAGAGTAGAGAAAATTGAGGAAGAAATGCAAAAATAAAATTGATTGGGAAAATATAATAATGGTATATAATGGTATTAATTGGTTGGTTGATTAATTTAAAAATTTAATTGTGATTTTCGTATATTAAATCAATAATTAATGACATCTGAATAGGAAAATAAATTTATGAGATAAAGGGAGTTAATTGGTTAATTAATATTTAATTAGAAAGAAAATCAAAAGTTTTATGGTGTATATTAATTAATGGTTATCTATTCCATATCTGATAAATATGTAATCATAAATATCTCATTTTAAATGAGGTTGGTGGGTCCATTTAAAAAAATTAAATGCACGTTCATCTTCTACCTTGGAAAGTTGGAAGCCATTGTTGTTTAATCACAAAATTTTTTTCACAGTAACTATTCAGGTCACTGGAAAACTTGGAGCCCTCCGGATTTTGGGGGCCCTGAGCGGTCACCTTGCTCCTATTAATGGTCGACCCTGGATTTCAAGCTTATTTAGAAAAAAAGTAGCAAATAGCATATGTGCTAGATATGTTATATGTTTTAGAGTCTATAACATATCCATAAACTAGGATCCATTAAAGATAGCTCGAAGCTGGAATTCTCAGAAGATGAAGAAACTCTTATTACAAGGTGTCAAATCTTGTTGGTGGGAGGTGGGTTTTATTTAATTCAATTGATTAGTTTACTAGATTGTAATTGATAACTCTTAATGAAAGATTGAATTAATGGGTAACAAATCATGACTAACTAAAGAAAATGATGTGGTGAAATATCAAGCAACAATAAAACGAAAAGATGATAGTCAAAATTTGAAGAAATGACAAATTCATGATAAAATTCTTAAAATTCATAAAAAACCAACTACATGGGAAAATTTCTTTTCTAACTTAGAGCATCTTTAGTAGTTTGTCTATTCCATAAATTGTTTTGATATATGGGAAGGAATAGATAATCATCTTTAGTAGCTTGTATATCCCATCTTTCCTACATGATGTGGCACTTATGTGTCATCGTTGATGGTAGACAATGTCTATTTGATTGTCTAGATGTAGACAACCAAATAGACATTATCTACAATGAATGGTATTTAAAATGGATAGACAATCTACTATTTCTATCTTATAAAAAAACATTGTTTATTTTTAAAACTATTATCATATCATCAAAAGGAACTTCTATTCCACATGCCATCTAGACTTGCAATCCACAAGCTACTAAAGATGCTTTTATAATGATGGCAAAAACTGCCGATTGATGTTGTCACATGGCTTTATATAGAATAGGGAAATTAAGGTTACAAATCCAAAAGTAAATAACAAGCACACAAAGTTTTTAGAAGCTGCAGTTTAGCCTATAAAACAGAAAAAATGCAAAGGGAAGGTCTAAACAATATATTTTGTCAAAAAACAATGTACATAATCACATAGCTATGTATCCTCATCGTTAACCTTTTTCTTATGAGAAAATACACCTGAAACTCTAAACTGTGCTAGCGTTGAAATCAGCCACTTTTATGTTCCACTCCAAGTACGCTCCCACCTTCCCATTTACAAAAGAAAATATGAAGTTTTTGGATGAGTTTAAAGTAGTAAGCACTTTGTCGGTAAGAGAATGTGGAAGGAAATTTAATACGGGTCTAGGGGAGTGTTTCTCCAAATTTCTTCTTTTTAACTTGTAAATTAAAAGTTTCTTATAAGGAGAGAAGTTAAAACTAACTCTGAGTTACTTTTCACTTATATTCTTATAAGAAACTTTTAAGTTAAAAATAAGGAATGAGAAATAGTTTATTGTCTTACTCTTAAGTTAAAATCTTTTTATAAATATCTTTTAAATTATAAGTTGTAAGTTTGGAGAAACACCCCCTAACTTTTCTTTGGGCAATTAACGGTTTCATTGTGATGTTTTTCGGAAAACAGTATATGCCGGAGTTTGTTTTTTATGCAAGGATCGGCCATGTTCGGCCATGTACTTCACAAATTAGATTGTATTAGTTTACATTAGTGTTAGCATATATACTAGTACTTAGTTTCTTTAATTAAAGAATAAATAATTAGAACCTCTTTGAATTTTGATCAAATTCCCACTATTTTGAAAAATTACTGATGCTCCAAGTGTTTTGTCATTGTTAACCTCCCTGTATATTACATTATGTGTTTTTTCTATCAAAATTGTCAACATGACAAGTATATATTGTTATATTTACTTTTACTTTATTAACATTATGAGGTTTGTAATTATAGGCAATATTTTTTTGAAATTATTAAGACATTTTTATAACTTTCAAGGTATGATTATACGAGATAATGTAACAAAAAAAAAAAAAACCTTTTTAGAGGTTTTTTTAATCCTTATAATTTTAAGATATTATATGTGAGATTAATTTTTGTTCACAAACATATATTATGTTAAGAATTTCAATACAAAAATGAATAATACAAAATAAATGGAAATTATAGTATGACAAAGATAAAGTTATAAGTGATTTTACAAAACATGAGGATGGTCTATTGTATTTGATCAAAACATAAATATGTTGTAAGTATTTACCCTTAATTTAAGTGTTCATGTTACAATAGACGAATTTTCTTCCCGCAAATAAAAGGAAAAACATATTTTGAAATCAACCATGAAAATATATGAATTTCTCAATTGACTTTCTCATTAAATAATTCTAACATAAAGAATGGGCATGTACTCCGAATAGTCGAAACTTAAACATAAATTCACTTTTTATCTAGTTTGAACTGCTATATTTATTTACCAAACACATAACACAAATTTAAGGGCTTTAAATTTTACCATATCAATCTAAGTCCTATTTTTCACAAATATGCGATAAATACTCATCCCATTCATTAACTTTGATGTGACTTGTGTGTGAACTTATCTGAAAATTGCATCTGCATTTTCAAACGGTTCAAATTTTTTTGAGAATATGATTATTTTAAATTATTTCAAAATCAGCATATAGTGAAAAATAATTATCAACAACGACCACAAGAAAAAATAAATAAATGGAGGGGTTAATGGAACAAAAATGAATTGACGAGGGGGCAAATGTTAGTTTGTGCATAGAAAATGAAAATTAAAACCCCTTAAACCCTAGTCCCAATTGACAAATGGACCACCACAGGCGCCACCCTCTCCTAGTCGGCCAACTCTCCTTCTTCTCTATCTTGTTCTTTCTCAAGAATCGCTACTGCTTTTATCTGTAATTTTCGTCGTTTATTTGTTCATTCGACGCGGAGAAGGTGAGTAATTTTTTAGTGCTTTTGCTTTTTGGGAATTGCTTTACAGTATTCTATTTCGTCAGTTAGGTTTTCATTACAGCGAAACGTTTAACAGACATTGTGGAACACTATGGCAAAGAAGAGAAAGCATAGTGAAACACAGGCGGCGGCGGTTGCAGAGAAAGACGAAAGTGCTCAAGAGAGACCTCAGCGGACTCTATTTGGCTGGAAAAACAAGGATGAGGTGAAAGCAGTTGAACCTCAGGGTTTTAGGAACAAAGAGAAGGTTTTGGTTACTTGCTCTCGCCGAATCAATTACAGGTTACAGATTAACTTATTTTTTACATAGATTTTGAAATTCTCCTCTCTTTTTTGTGTGTAAATGGGTTAATTTCTGTGTAGGTATCGGCACTTAATGTTGAATGTGGTGTCGCTTTTGCCTCATTGTAAGAAGGACAACAAGGTTGAGGCAAAAAGCAGTAAAGGGATGGCGCTTAATGAGCTGGTTGAGTTGAAGAGTTGTTCTTCTTGTTTATTCTTTGAGGTAAGTTATTAAAAGTTTTTTTGATTTGAGTGATATTGTAATATTGAACGTAATTTTGATTTAATACCTTAATGCTTTTGATAGAACGCATACATTCTAGTCATTAAACACAGTGATTTCTTCGAGACTGGCAAAAAGGCATATATTTTTAGTTTGCTTTACATTGTAACAGAGAGTTTTTCTCTTCTTTGCAGTGCAGAAAACACAAAGATCTATATTTATGGATGGCCAAGTGCCCTTCTGGTCCCTCTGTCAAATTTTTAGTTAATGCTGGTAACTGTCTTCATCAGGCCACTAGCTCTTTTTTCTTGTCAGTAACTTGCAATATGGCAGATTAATCTAGTCTATTGACATGATTAGCTTCTTCTGTTTTGTGATTATATTATCCTTATTTCAGTGCACACAATGGAAGAACTAAAGCTTACTGGAAATCATTTAAAAGGTTCACGACCACTCTTGAGTTTCTCAGCTAATTTTGATAAAGATGCTCATTGGAAACTGTTGAAGGAGATGATAATGCAGGTATTGAAGGGCTTCCCTGTTTATATAGTGTGTAATTGTACATCATATTTCAACTGATTTATGTTAAACAGAAGTCCTTTCGTACAACATGCTCTGTCTGTAGTCTCTCAAAAAAATTGAAGTCTTCAAAAAAACATTTTTGATAAAGATATCCCAATCTATTATCTCAGCTACCATTTTCTGAATATTTGAACATCTCTCTTACTGTCTATTATTGCTTTGGCTTCCTTAAACATGATTGTAGAGATGACCATTTAGATGGATTATTGTATTATGTTCTGCTCTGGAGTTGTTAATAGCTAGCAACTGCCTGTAATGTTATTATATGTGCCAATGTGTGCTACTTATGTATCCTAAGTAGCTGTTTAGGAAGCATTTACAGTTACCATAATATTTGTATAAGAGGAAAGCATAAGTGGAAGGTAGTTTAAGTAATCAGAGGGTTCTCTTGTAATTAGCCCTTGCTTATAAACAGCATAGTTTCTAAAGAAGTAACATTAATTTAAGAAATGAAATGATTCTGACCATCCCATAACTAGGTTTCTAGCTGCATAACATAACAACTTGGTAATGTGCTATGAGAAGCCCTTTATGGGCCCTAAGCTCTTCTGGTAGAGAAAATGCTACTAATATTGACAATGACCCTGCTGTTGGTGAACCAATGTTGGATCAGAAATCCTCATGCCCAAAGCCCAAGTAAGTCTATAAGGTATGGAAGTACAGGCAGAAGCAAGGATTGGCACTTTTGGTGTGAGTTGTTGTCAAGGTGAGGTGGCAGCGGAGGCAATGATATACAGTTATATAAGGTTGAAAAGGGGAAGCATGAGATAGGCAAGTTTTGGGTATTTTACTGCTTAGTGCCGAGGCTCTCTACGTTGTAGAGAAGAGAGTTTGCTCTCTGTGGGGCTTAAGCCATATCTTGTTATTCCTATTGCATTTTTCGGTTAATAAATCCAGCTTCCTTTGTTCTTTATTCTTCTGTTGATTGTTATCATCTGTAATTTGAGATATTTTTCCCATTATCTTCCTGTACGTCCAAGTGTTGAATCTGTAATTGAAGCACCTAACCTATTGTAGCATTAGGCAGCAGTAGTTATAGATAGTTACAGGCCCTTTTGTGTTGTTTATGTTGGGAAAAAAGGATGACTAGCAAGTTTTTTCAGACATTTAGTCCAACAGAAGGGTTCTCTCATTGCTTTAAGCAAGACTAGGTTCCAAGGGAAGAAAATCTACAAACAACTTTCATTGTTTTATAAATAGATCCAAGTCATAACAAGAATCATTACCAAAGTTTTTGAAGGCAATTTATTTAGTGATGCTGAATCTGTATTTTCTAGGTGATTATACTGGCAGGTAGCTTGTTACAAGGAATATCATGGCATTACGATTTTGTTATCATGAAACTCAGTTGCAGCTTCTACTGAAACCTCCAGAATTAGTTTTAAATGTTTTGATTTTTTATATGACTAAATATAGTCATTAGATGAGTACTGTGAAAGTATTTACACAAAATTCATCATAGAATGATTATTATGTATGTTCTTTCAGATATTTGGAACACCAAAAGAGCACCGGAAATCTAAGCCTTATTATGATCACATCTTTGTTTTCTCCATTGTTGATGATCATATATGGTTCCGTAACTACCAGGTAAACTTGATATTACATTTATTTTTTGGGTGGTGCCCTTATTCTTGAATACTTCTATTCATAGTAGTCAAGGTGCTGAGGAGCACTCAAGGCGCAAGGCTGCTCTTTGGGCTTTTTAGCCGCCTAGGCGCCCCTTGGGGCGCTATAGGCGCAAAATTTAGCTTAAAACCCCTAAAGGCGCAAGGGCTCGCCTAGGCACACCTTTGACTACTATGCTTCTATTCTAACAATTTGGTATATTCCCTTTTTATTGGCGTGGTTTTATTAGTCTTAAATAGCTAATGGTTAACATTCTTATCCTGGATGTATATTTACCAATTTATAATTCTTATATAGAATGGTTTAGCACTGTAGCTATCTTGGTGTGAACTGGTAAACAGGAGCACATTGTAGATCTGAATAGTAATTTTTTTATTTTATTTTGAAATTTGAATTATGAGTCAGGTTTTGCTTTGTTTATTGTCATATCCCAAGTCTATTCTATTTGAATTCTATTGGAAACTGAGTGCTGCATCTTATGCATTTGAATTCCCGAGTCAAGGATCCCCACATTGGTTAAAAAATGTTAGCCACACTTAAATCGTCCAATGCTCTACAATTGAGTTAGCTCCTTCTCTCTATATCCCTTCCCCCATTGCTCGACCCAGATACATATTAGTGTAACAGAGTCAAAACAAGTAAGAAGAAAATTGAAGAGATCGAAACTCATTTAAAGAATTGCACAATCCCTTCATCTTGAATCAATGTATAAAGATTCTAATAAATTCTTGGCATACAGAAGAAATTGACAATATTCATAATATGAAATTGTTTAGATCGTCCGTTCGCCCACATTGATTCTGATACTTTTAACTCCTAGGCATATCCAATTTGAAACCATATTACGTGATTCATATAAAATCTTCATACGTGATTCATATAAAATCTTCATAAGGAAAGTGAAATTATAGGAGAATATTTATTCATTTTTTTTTCTATTAACCTTTTATAGTCATACAAGTAAATTGATTTTCACCCACCAACCGACCCTCACAAACATACTCGTATATCATTATCGACATAAAATTTTGAGATGGTAATGTTGCATCTGTTGAGCAGTACTACCACAACTGTTCAAGCATTCTCCATAATGCTAGAAAAAACTTACTAATATTTTTTACTTAAGTGATGTTCAATTTTCAACACAATGATGTTAACATAAGTTTATAATTTTGGTCATCCCCCAAATAATTTCAGGCAAAGATACTGTACGCTGATCATATGGTGGTTAGAATATTTTCAGTCATATTTATTATTTTACTATTACATTAACAAAAGAAATATGTGATTTACTGGACTTGTTTTTCTTATTGGTTGAACTTCAAATGAAGGTCTAATAATGTAGAATCTGCATTTTTTTGTCAGCATCTAATGCAAATTTCATTTAATGCTGCCCTGCAACCTTTTTATCCAATTTGTGAACCTCTTATACTGTTTTGTTTTAGTTGTGGAAATTCATAACTTATCATGATCATCTTCAATATAGATATCTGTTCCACATAATGAAGCAGATAAAGTGGTGCGGGGTGGACTGGACAAAATGACTCTTATTGAGGTTTGTGTTTATGCAGTATTCAATTGTAACGTGCAATAATTCACTATTTTGTCATCTAAATGTGATAATCTGGTCCTATTCAGGTTGGTCCAAGATTTTGTTTGAACCCTATCAAGATATTCGGTGGCAGCTTTGGAGGTCCAACATTGTATGAAAATCCACTCTATGTATCACCTAACCAGGTTTGTTATCTCTTACTAGTTAATTAGTATGTTTTGATCCACAAGTATAGTCATGAGTAGGGGTGAGCAAAGTTCGGTTCGGTTTTCGAATCGTTTAGAGGGAAATATTAGAACTGAAAACCTAACCGAAATATCTTGGTTAGGTTTGAACTGAACCGAACCGAATTATTTCGATTCGGTTCGGTTTTGAACCGATATAATAATATATATATTATTTGATTATTTTTATTTTTCAAATATAAATTTTTAATATAAAATGACTAAAAGTCAACATAAAATAATTCTTAACATATATAATTCATTGTTAATTTGAAAAAAATTATAATTTTCAAATATTAAATGTTAATTGATCATTAAAAGAATTATTAAATTAATTTAAAATTAAAATGATTAGTTTTTCAGTTTTTTCCCTTAACCGAACTGAAACCGATAACAATAAATTTGTAAAACCGAATACATTTGATTCTGTTCGATTTGGTTTGGTTTGGTTCGATTTCGATTTAGTTTTCGGTTATTTTGCTCTCCCCTAGTCTCGAGTTCTGTATAATTGGTGAAGATTTATAATCAGGAAGATTTTCGCCTTACTTATTGTTGAATCTTACTTGCCAACTTCATCGCTTAGCCTTTCGCTTTCATATCTTACAAGGAAATGTTCATCATGTTGCAATAGTTCATTTACACAGGACTTTTTGTTTACTTGTTTTTTTCCTTATTGCTCGTCTCTGCCATGTTTGCGATTTTGCATGTTGCAATTATATGAGCTATTGCTGTTTGTAATTTAGTTAAATGAGTGGGAAAATTTAAACTTATTGTTTTCAGATAAGAGCACTGGAGAAGAGGCAAAAGGCTGGGAAGTTTGCAAAGAAAATCAAAGCTAAGACAAGAAGGAAAATGCACGAGCAAACAAATGCATTGGAACCTGATGAACTTGCTGACATGTGGAAGGACTGATATTCTCTTTTTTTGTCTATCCAATTTTGGTAAGATTACTTGTATCCATGGTTAACTCAAGCCTTTTTTAATTTTCTTGCTGCCATTTAAAGCCTTTTTGACAATCAAATTACAATCTTCAAATCATGCTAATGGTGGTTTCTATGTTTCTTTCTTTTAGCCATATGTTGAAATAAACGACAGTTATTTTCTTGCATGTTTTGGTTATTACTTGAAAATTTGTAGTGTGCATTTGGGATTCTGTATGCTACTTTTGTATTCCACAAATCATGGCATATGAAGTCTATAAAATGAAGCTGTGAATTAGAGTGGATATGTTCTCAGAAACAATTTTTAGAAGGAAAATAATTTTTCTTGAATTTGTAGAGCATGTCAATTTATCTTGTTCGAAATTGTTTCCTGTTTGATGTCCACAAGGAGTCTCCATATTTAAATCCTAACCCTAACATTTGTGTTTGAATTTTGTCTTATCACGTCTTTCAACAATTATATACAACTAGCATTATTCATATTGTCTCTATTTGAGGTGATATTCAAGCATTTCGAAGATAGATAACGTTTCCAACATGTTTATGGGTAGAAAATCGCTCCAATTTTATTTAATTTTCTTCCTGCACATTTCGAAATCAATTAATCAAGGTTATGAAAATATTAGGTTATCCTTGCATTTAATGAGCTTTTATCTTCTTTCTTGAAAATAACATGAATTAATGAAGATATATTTGGAAGAATATGGAAAAGATGTAAAGAATTTTGAAAATGATAAATATAACGAGTATTTAAATTTCGGCTAAGATTACAAGCAAAAAAAAAAAAAAATGGGAGGGGGGAGTATTATGTTGCAATATGAATATAGTTTCTATCACTTTACAATTTCTGATATTCATGTAACGAGTATTGATGTGAACTAGTCGACTTTTGTAATCGAGTGGCTTAATGCGTGCAATTATTTATTTATTTTATTTAAAACAACGTGACTGCCGTTTAGTATGGTTTTCAATACGGAAATGAATTGTCATAACTTATTCCCAACCTTTCATATAAAAAGGAAAGTGAAACTAAAAGAATGAAAACGTGGTTAATATAACGAACTATTTCATTGCTTTGAGGCATATTAATAATGAAGGTGCCAACAATCAGAAGATATTCATTAAAGTTTAAGCCATTCAATCGCAAATTCATGCAAGATCAATTTTCGGGAATACGACATGTATTGAGTAAAGGAGAATTGGGTATATAAATTGTGTAATTATATTAAGGATCATATGCTTGTTATGTGTTTAAAAAATGAATATAATAATAGAAAAGTAAAAATATAAGTTCACTTTAAAAACACATGGTAAGCATGCAAAGATCCGATCATTCAGACCCGATCCCACGGCTGATTAGTTTCTAATCCTACCATCTAAAATAACAGTTTGAGTTCATGCCTATCTCTTCCCTAACATTTCTTTTGGGTTTTGATTCCTTTTCCCCTTTCCTTCTATTTAAATTAAATTTCATTTTTCATTTTTCTTCTACTCCCAAAGATCATTTGTGGCTATTATTTTCTTTGGCTTAACCTTATTATTTTACTAATTGTATTTCGGTTCGGGGTGAAAAATCAAAACAGTGCATTGACGAAGATCACGTTGAATTGGGTGTTTTGTTTGTATATACAATGAACTGGATGAAGGAACTGATTTATTGGATTGATAATCTGATTATTTAATTTTTCATTAATTAAAATAAAATAAGGAATTGAATTGGGATAAAAAAAATCTAATTATTGAAGTACTTCACATTCCAGTTTTCTGTGCAACAAATATACTGGAAATCAAGAAAAGTTTAAATTGAATTCAATTGAGAGAGGAAAGCATAAAAAAGAGATGAAAAAGACGGAAGTCAAACACCTAATTTCAATCGTTAGATTCGGAATAGATCAATGGTATAACCCAGTCGTGTAATTTGTGTAAACACTCAATGTGTAAATATAGTATGACCCATACAATATATGCCAAAAACATATTAGATTGAAGCTCTTCAACTACTTTTTTGTAAATAAAATTTCTGTCATTTGAGTTTCTCAATTGCTCTTTCGTCAACAAAAGTAATTTCAAATCATCCATTGTGCAACAATTAAATCGAATTGAAATAAGATGCTTCTTTGCTTCCGAAGATAAACATTAGAAAAAAAACATGAACCAAGTAAAAAGGAAGAAAACTGTACGAAGAAATCAGTCTGCAGAGCATCATCTTCAACTAATTCCTATGTCAAAAGTAAATATTCAGAATTGAGGTTTTTAATGAATGAGAACATTGATATTGATTCTCTTTGGATTGCAATATACTCCCTCCGGTTCCTAACATTTGTCGTTTTTAGATTTTTCATCAAAACCAATAAGACATTTAATGCATTATAAAATGACTATTTTATCCATTTTACTTTATAATAGAATTCTCTCTTTTCTTAATTACCATTTTATGAATTAATCTACACTTAATCTCTTTCCTAATTAATGCAAGGGTAAATTAGGAAAATCTTGTTAAAAAGAGCATTGATATTTTAAAATGACAATAATAGGAACCAAAGTACAAAGTCTAAAATGATAAATATTAGGAACCGGAAAGAGTATCGATTTGTGTGTCACTGAGTAGGAAGTTATCAAATTTCTCTCATTTGTATTTTTGTGAAATATTTTGGTAAATCTCCATGTTAGTGAATAGCAGGGATTGGTTTGAAAAAGAAATCGAGGGAGACGAGGGTAAACCAGAGACTTTTTCTCTTATAATTTTACTAAGATGTTTGCTTCCATTTTAGTCCATTGATTAATTCAATTTAAGTCCATGTGGATCCATGTAATTAAATGTTTGCCATGTGGATTATACTTGGCATATAAATTGAAGCTCTATTGAAGAAAAGAACTACTTGGGTAACATAATATATACGAGGATTAAAAAGGTAACAAGTAAAGTAGAGAGACTAAAAGGATAAATTAGTGATAACACAAGGTCTAAAATGGTGATTGGCCACTATGATATAATCCTTTTAAAATTATTTTGTGTATAATTAATTGAGGCCGATCATATTTTTGCCCGTCCGTTTTTACTTTTAATATGCAACTAATTTTTTATGCAATTTTTTTTTGAAGAAATTAGATTTTTTGAAGAGGTTGATTATCGAATTCAGAGTCTCTTACCTTTATTTTAAGAGGTGTACCAATTGAGATTTGCCATGCAGTTTTAATAAATTACACTAGTGTAAAATGGGCTTATAGGGTCGCACTATTTGGGAGGCTTATAGAAGAAACCGTTGATGAAAGTGTAAACGGAATTGACTTTGGGGTTATTGCGGACGGTTGTTAAGTACCAACCGTCCGCAATGCCTTCCGTTGTAATAAGTTTTTGTTGTATTGCGGACGGTTGTTACTTAACAAACGTCCGCAATACTAAATTGAGTATTCCGGACGATTGTTTTGTAACAACCGTCCGTAATACATAGGTTATTGCGGACGGTTGTTTCCGCAATACTTATTTTAGGTTATTGCGGACGGTCGTATATTATTAACCGTCCGCAATGCTCTTATAAATAAATTTAGTTCTAGAACTGATCAGTACTACTGCGATTAAAATCCCTAAGGCAAAATCGTTCCCATTGCTAAGCTATCCTCCGGCGTCGCATCTCCTACGTCGACTTTCTTTCCTATTTCTTCTTTTCTAGGTCTGCAACTTCTTGTTTGTTCGAGCTTTCAACCCTAAATCCTATTTTTTTCTAGTTTCTCTGAACACAAGAGCCCACTTGATACTTAATTTCTCAGAGGTAGCTAAGTCTCTTGCTCTCTCCAGCTCTCTCCTCTCTCCATGTCGATTTAGGAACACTGTCAACCGCTAAAGCTTTCTTCCATCTTGATTCCGTTGTTTTAGCTACGGAAAAATCCGGTAAAACGCTCAATCGTTTGGAGGTTATTTTGGAGATGGAGTTTTGCTCAATTAATTTTGAAGGATTTGCATGTGTAAAAAATTTGGTTTATTGTAGATTTGCTGAGTCTACTGTTTCTACCATCAGATATTTTAGAAGTCTTTTCCTAACTTTTCCTTAATTGTTTGTTAAAAGATGATGCTTCTTTAGTCATTTATTCAATCATCTTAACCACGAATTTAAGAATTTATACCATATTGTTTCCATATTATATTTACTAATTTGGATGATAACTTTACTTTTATACCATATTTGTTGGATATTGTGAGAGTAGTTTAATTAAATTATCCTTTTTGAGATAGATTATATAAAGAGAAAATGGACCGGAGTTGGATGCATGTGAAACGGGCTTCCATTAAGTACGTGCAAGGTGTCAACGCGTTCATTGTCGTTGCCCTTGAATACAAGTCAAACACTGGGCTTGGAATTCATTGTCCTTACGATTGCAATAACACAAGGATTCCAGAAAGCATAGCTATATTGAAAGATCACTTAATTCGTCAGGGATTTACGAAAAGGGTACACAAGGTGAACATGGCATGGTGAAGTGTTAGATGTTGCAGAGAGCTCGACTACCCCCGTAAATGAGCCAATAGTTGATTCATTTGTTGCTGATGAACATGTGGGAGATGAAGACGATAGAATTGATGAAATGTTGTATGATGTAGAAGATAACTTCACGGGAGAATCCTAACATATTTGAAAGTATATACACAACATCAAAGATGAAGCTATTTTCGGGTTGTGTTAAATGCACAATGCTATCAGCTATCTTCACATTATTCAATTTAAAGATAAGACACAATGTCACCGATGAATATTACAAGGATCTATTGGAAGTGTTGGTAGACATGTTGCCTGATGAGAACACACTCCCAAATAACTTGTACAAGCCAAAGAAACTCATGTGCCCTATGGGCTTGGAGTTTGAGAGGATTCATGCATGTGCAAAAGATTGTATCTTGTTTTGAAAAGAGCATGCGAATCTGGAAGCTTGCCCGAGGTGAGGTTCGAGTCATTTCAAGAAAAGAGATTTGGGTATGACAAATAAACATGTACCAGCGAAGGTGTTGTGGTACCTTCCGATTATACCGAGATATAAATGTCTCTTCTCAGATGAAAAAATTGCACAGGTTTTAAGATGGCATCATGATGTTAGGAAGGACGATAATCTCATGCGGCATACTGCTGATTCTCTTCAAAGGAGAAGAATCAATGAAAGGTTCTCAGAATTTGGTAGTGATCCTCGGAATTTACATCTTGGTCTATGTACGGATGGGATCAATCCATTTAGAACTTTGAGTTCCCAATGTAGCACGTGGCCTGTTATTCTAACTATATACAATTTGCCTCCTTGGTTGTGTATGAAGTGTAAGTACCTTATGTTATCACTTCTCATCTCCGGGCCAAAACAACCAGGGAAAGACATTGATGTATATCTTGCTCCTTTAATTGACGATTTGAAGTTGCTTTGGGAAGAAGGCGTGATGGTCTTTAATGCATCCAGTAGATTTAATTTTACCCTTCGTGCCATGATCTTTTGCACTATTAATGACTTTCCAGCTTATGGAAATCTGTGTGGTTGTCTAGTGAAGGGGACAAAAGCATGTCCAATTTGTATGGACGATACAGATTTGATTCATTTGCAAAACTGCAAGAAACATGTGTATATGAATCATAGAAGGTTTCTCCTTACGACTCATCCATTTCGAATTGGAATTGGCTAAGGTGCACATGCCTTTAACAGGAATGCAGGTTTATGAGCGGGTTAAAGACATTACAATAGAGTATGGTAAACCTTATAAGGGTAACATTGATGGTGTTTATAAGAAGAGGTCAATCTTTTGGGAACTACCATATTGGAAAGATTTGGAGGTAAGGCACTGCCTTGATGTCATGCATGTTAAATAAATGTGTGTGATGCTATTGTTAGGACACTTCTAGACATGCCCAGAAAAACAAAGGATGGTTTAAATGTAAGAGAAGATATGGTTGCAATGGGTAGAACGGAGTTAATCCTAGAAAAATGAGGCAAGCGCACGTACCTTCCACCAGCTTGCTACACTTTATTTAAAGCAGAAAAAACCAGCCTTGGTGAGTCTTTGCACAGTTTAAAAGTACTTGCAGGTTATTGCTCAAACTTCAGGTCGATTGTTTCGATGGGTGACTTAAAATTAATAGGAATGAAATCACATGACAGTCGTGTGCTTATGCAACAATTCTTACCAGCCGCACTTCGAGGGATTTTACCTAGTGAAGTTATGTGTACTATCACTCGACTATGTATGTTTTTTCACACTATTAGTAGCAAGATCATCGACCCGGATAAGTTACTAAATGTGCAAAATGAAGTTGTTCAAACGCTATGTGCCATTGAATTATATTTTCCACCATCATTCTTCGACATAATGCCTCATCTTGTTGTACATTTGGTTTGAGAGATTAAATGGTGTGGACCAGTTTACTTAAGGTATATGTATCCTTTTGAATGAGTGATGGGAATTCTAAAAAGAATGGTAATGAATATGTCTAGACCAGAAGCAAGTATTGTTCAAAGATATGTGTCTGAAGAAGCTGTTACGTGCTGTTCGGAGTACCTTGCGAATGTTGAAATGGTTGGATTGCCTAGATCTTGACATTTTGATAGGCTCCTCAGCAAGGGTACTATTGGGGCGAAAAATGTACCTATCGACTCATCGCTATTGCATAAGGCGAAATTGTATGTGCTCCAAAGTCTCTCGGAAGTTCATCCATGCATAGAAGAACATATTTCAATTCTAAAAGATGAAAATCCTTCTAAAAATGATGTTGAGTTGACTCATATGCATGACAAATCGTTCTTAGCATGGTTCAAGGAACAGGTGGTATCCGAATTAAACAATAATCTCGAATTATCCCCTATATTGATCTGGCTAGCACATGGATGTAATAGGGTTTTCCAAACTTTTGAAGGGTATGACATCAATAGTTTTTCATTTTACATGAGGTGATACGATGAAAAATTGACAATGCAGAATAGTGGGGTTTCAGTTGTTGCGTTAACCCGGAATATGTAAGCAAAAAGAATAACACGTTGATAAAAAAGAGGAGGATGTTCTATGGATTCATTGATAATATATTGGAGTTGAATTATACAGATAAATTTAAAATTGCTTTGTTCCAATGTCAATGGGTAGATAGTCTTCACGGTATCATGAAAGATGAACATGATTTCTTAACACTTGTGAACCCAAACAAACTGGGTCATCCAGAAGATCCATTCATTTTGGCTTCTCAAGCAAAACAAGTTTTTTACATGTCAGATCCTACAGATAAGCGGTTGTCAATCCAGATCCTGCAAGTTTTTAACTTTGCACTACTATGCCCATTGCACTTTATTCTCATTCCATTTCAGTACACAAAATATATAATATTCCAAGTTTTCAATTATTCACCTTAAAAAATTGAATTATTGTTCAATGATGTTTATATAAAAAAATGAATTATTTGTGATGCTTTTGTTTATTTGACAGATAAGAGTTACAACAGAAGACAATCATTTGAAGAATCAGATCACAATACTTACTCTACAAAAAGGTCAGCCCAACACCCTCTTATATTAGCTTTTTATTAATACTTAGCTTTTCATTCTTAATATTTCTGCCACTCTACTGCCACTTCTGATTCCCAATTTTCCTTTGTTTCTCTGTTTTTGTAATGTACTGAATCTGATTTTCTGCTTTTGTCCCTTGAATTTGATTTTCTGAATTTTGGTTTTGCAACTTGACTAACGTTTATATGTGCAGGCACATCATGGAAACATCAACTTCTAAAACGAAGAAGAAAGATAGAGGCCCTTCAAAAGGGATGAATCCTAAGAATCATGGACAAAGATTTATTGAATGGGATGAGTTCGACAACCCATATGGTATATGGCACAATGATTTCAAGGTCCATATCAGTGAACTTGGAAGAAATAAGGTCTCTATTTCATATACGATATGGCATCTAGTTCCTCAATCCCTCAAAGATATGCTATGGCATGATGTGAAGGTAAATAACTACTAAGTTGTATAAAAATTTTGAATTCAAATGAAACTCGACTTACGTTTCTTGTTTTTGTATAATAGGGACACTTTCAACTTGAAGAGGTTAGAAAGTTTTACATTTTGGGCAAAATTAATAAAGTTTGGTGTCGGAAAAAATCGGAATGGAAAAATGAATTCGTTGATAAGAAAATCCCAAAGGGCGTAAATTGCCATATGAAGCGGGGAAATGTACAAGGGAAGAATGGGGTTTATTTGTAGAACATGTCACCACCGAACAACACCAGGTAAATCAAATATTAATACTTTCTATTTACCCACTTTGAAATGTGTTATATTGACATGTGACAATTCTATAGGAGAAATGTAGGAAGGCAACGGAGAGTAAAAGCCATGACACGAATTACCATCGAATGGGTTCAAGGTCTTATACAAAAAGTAAAAAATAATGGGCTAAAGAAGGTGCTTATAGCACAGTTATGGGAATCTACCATAATACTGCTTCTCTAGCTGAGTTAAAAAGCGCAAACTACATGCTCAGAAGAAGTTTACTTCATGGTGAGGGAAGAAGGGTGATTCCCTCGGAAGAAATAAGAGTCGCACAGAACAAAATTGTGAGTACCAAATGGATTGTCTACTTTGTTAACATATAAGATCAACTATATTATGACTTGCTTATGAAATGTAGATTGACTTGCACATGAAGGCTAAGAGTGGAGAGTTCTTCCCAACTGGACCTAATGCTTTCTTGAATGAAGTGCTGAATAGAAAAGAGCATCCCGGTCGTTCACTTGGGATTGGCTCCCACAACGGTTATTCAAAAGTTTTTGGACATTCTGCTCATTGTACTAGAGATGTACCGGATTTAGCATATATTGAAGAGATAATCAACCGACGTGTGAAAGTAGAAGTTCAAGAGGTAGTCGATGAATTGAAATTATTTACTGACATTTGTTTGATATACATTAAACATTGACTAACATGTTGATGCATAAACATTTCGTTTATAAGAACTAAGAGCATTTAAAGAGAGTTTTGGTGTTTTTAGCCCGATGAATTCCCAAGTTGACTTATCTGCGGCTGCAAGAGCGGAAACTCATTCAAGAAGTGTCGATCGTCTTACAGACTTAATGGTAAATAATTAAATTCACTTGAGAACATTTTTTTTACCGTTGTCATCTATACGGATCAAAACAATTATAGTTTTCTTATTTTATTGGGACCCTCAAAGTGCAACTTATTTTTAATTATTAATGATGATATGGTGAAAGTTGCTTCAGGGGTTGTATATCCTGAAAATGATATTGTTCAAGGGACTCCAGTTACACCCGGAAATGTGGGCGTATATATAGACGTTGTTGTGGTGATGTACAATGATTACAAACTTCCCATGCCAACTGATGAATTTGATACAATATTGGGAGCAGCATCATCTTTTGTGCAATGGCCAAGGGATCTTGTGATTCCTAAAGAAGTTAGTAACTCAAATTGTCATCTATTTGTTTAATTTAGCATTTATGATTGTTAACAATGTAAAATATTTATGCAGGGTGGGCAGACAATTTCTTCGTTCCACGGTTCATCAAAGAACATCTCCTGCAAAATCCAAAACCCAAAAATCCAAATCCTAAGAATCGAAAGGAGCCGCTCACTTTTAAATGTAAAATGTTGCATGATATGATGCGGTTGAAGAACGAATCCGACCAAATTACTCTTCCAGATCCCAATCATTTAATAATCCATCATGGAAATGATTTAGGGGGAATTATGATAAATCAAGGTGCTATAAATGAGATGCTTACTGGAGATAAGCTCGATGTAACTGTTATTTAGATCTATTTGCTGTAAGTATATACGCATGTTCTAGTTTAATGTGTTTGAATTTGGTTTCTTTGCCATTTTGCTTGCCTTTAATTTACTTTAAGTTATTTTTCATATATTTTTTCAGTAGATTTATAACCATGGATCGGTATTACCATAAATTTGGAGTTGTAAATCCCACTTTGGTATCTCAATCGATGTGGGAGGGTAGTGGCAAAGAAGAATTCCTGAAATACCTTGGAACAACGTTATCGAAGTGCGCCAATTTATCGAAGCGATTCATTCTCTTGCCATATAATGAAAGGTAAAAAATTCCTTTTCAATATCAATATTAACACTAAGTTATACCACAAAATTGTAATGATTTTCCATATAACAATTGTATAGGGATCATTGGATTCTTATGATCATTTGTATACCTAGGCGAGAAGTATACATATATGATCCCCTTTCGCGCTCCAAACCAGCAAATAGTCTTGTCATTAAGCATTTTTTGGATCAGTTATGTATTTTACATTTTCCTCAAATTCTTTTTGCACATTTTTTTGCTCTAAATTCTCACAAGTAATGATTTATTAACTTGTTCATGTAGAGCATTGATCGCGTGCTTAATAAGTCTAGAAGGTAAGACGAAAATGAGTGCAAGATCAACACCGTTCAAATATATACATGGATCGGTAAGATTGCTTTATCCCTTTTCATCACATCTTTAAACATCATGTATGTTACTTTGTTTAAAAAGTTAGTAAGATTTTGTAGTGTGCAAAGCAACAGGGCTCTATTGAGTGCGGTTACTATGTGATGCGATTCATCTACGATATACTTCAAAATCATGGTGATGCCGAATCTTTGACGAAGGTAATAACTTAAATATATTTTATTTGAAATTTAAATTTATTGTCGTATTAAGTAACATTAGTATGACGTTAGTACATTTAAGAAATTACATACATTATGTGATCTTTACTTATCATATTTGTTATTTGCAATCTTATGCAAGGAGCAGATGTTTCACGCAATTCGAGATAAATGAGGTTTTTGACATTTTCGCTTTTTATATGTTGACTTATCTATTGAATAGCTAGTTTGTTTTAATTTTGAAGAGGTAGGCTTAGAACTAAATGTATCAAAGTATATGTAATTGTGATCTATTAGAATTTGTTGTTTCATTTTTATGTTGTGGTTTGTGAAATGTATTTTGAGAAATGTAATAGATCACTGGAGTTTTGAGAAATATATTTGTACATTTTACGTTTTTTTACAGTTCAATGGCAGAAATGTAACAATTGAAAATTAGTAAAAAAAAAAAGAACTCAATTGCGGACGATTCATTTAAGGGAACTGTCCGCAATAATAAAAAATACAGTTCGCAAAACATCTTTTGCGGACGGTTCTCACATAAGAACCGTACGCAATACAACTATTGTGGACGGTTCTTATGTGAGAACCGTCTGCAATAAAACTATTCGTCCACAATAGTTTTATTGCGTATGGCAAGATTTACTTTTGCGGACTGTTTTATTATTAGAACCGTCCGCAATACTCTATTGTGGACAGTTCAAAACCGTCCGTAATGACTCTAGACCAATTCGCGTCGAGGTCTATGCGGACGGTTCATAATCATCGGCAATAGTCCAAAAGAACCGTCCCTAAAAATCCTCGTTTCTGCACTAGTGTTATTAACTTTAATATTCTAAAATATTTTAGTAAACCATATATATCATGTAACTTAAAAATACTTACTTTTCCACTTATTAAATCAAAGGACTGTTATATACTCCATAGGAGGGCGATGATAATTTAAGAGCTGGTATATAAGTACATAAAAACAATCTTTGAAAATAGATGAAATTAGGAGAATAATCAACTAAATAAGCCTTTAATGCTTAAGCACATGGAGGGGTATTTTCTTCTTAATAAATTAAATGAAGGACCCGCCTTATGCTTAACATGAAGGATTATTACTGTAGTTGACTTGATGAATAATTCTACTTCTCAAGCATCATCAATTCAACGCAGGTTAAATATGGGGACGTGCATTGAGTAAATTATTGGGAAGCTCACTTCTTAAATTGTATTTTTTATTTTTAAAAATTATCAATCTTTACTTTCAGGTTAAAAGACCGGGATGATTTAAATGATGCTAACGATCTTGAACATCATTTTGTTTTTTTTTTGTCTCCCATTGGTTTAATTTTTCAAGATTGTTTGAAGACTCTTTAAAAAATTTGTTTCCATTCATATTGATTTAAACCATAGATCTGAGAATCATGTCACACATTTACTAGGTAAAAGAGTTAGCTTTATCGACATGTAAGTGTACTTAAGCTTATACTTACCCATTTTTTATTACAGAGTGAATGGATTTTAATTAATGTAACTGACATGTTCTTCTGTCAAAAAAGTAATAAGTCTAAACAAATAATAAAGAAATGGAAATATAATATGAATTAAATTATGTTAGCCACAGTTATGCTATTGCTTACATTTATGATCAATTGTTTTCGTTAAATTAGCGAATAACCAATCCCTTAGAAATTTACATAGACTCCACAATATGATTATAGTACCATATTTTTTTCAACTTGTTTTCCATTCGGTTAATTTCAATTTAGTATTATTTGGTTATAAATTTTCACTGAAACATATTCAGAGGTAAGTTCAGCCTTCTTATACAGTAGCCTAGAGCATTTGTTATCATTTGAAACTGAATGTATTTAGCTAGCTTTTCTACTATCCATATCAGAAGAGAAGTTGAGAAGCATTTGTACATTTGTAATTTACACATAAATTTCAAAATCTTCTAAATCGAATGACTTACAAGGATTAACCGTAATATCTATCTTCTATGGTTATTTTGATTTCTACCACACAATAACTTTGCTTTTTCTTTTTCATATAGATTATCCAAGTGAGTTGCTCAAATTATATTCAAGAGTTCTTAGTAGGATGAGATTCAGATTCAACAGAAACGTATCTGTTTATATTGCATACCTCACAATAAGCGCTTAAAAATGTGTGAAGCACAATCACATAAACCGCCAAAAGATAAGTTTGAAGGCAAGATAAAAAAAGAAAATTAGGTACTCAATTTGTTTCAAAGAATCATAGGTCAATCGATTGTCATCCTAGTAAAATTTCAGAAAGCTAATTATAAATTTTCCCTAATTATATCAACATTACTTTTTATAAGTATTCTATAAAAGTTTATTCTGAAATCCTTAATTTAAAATATTTATATATACTACAAATATAAAAAGGATTATTATGAACAAATACGGCTGATTGATTGAATTGGTCCCTTTGGCTGCACACCTAATCATGTACCCAATCATTTTTTATTCTCTTGTAAACAGCTCAAACTATATTGTTCATCATGGCGCCGTTTAAAACGTATAATTCAAGTTAAGGCCTTTACGGCCCTGCTTATATACAAGCTCAGTGGATCATCCAAGAACGATATGAGATATTCATTCCTAACACACCCCTCATCACGATCGTGCTAATAACGTGTTATAAATAACTTGAACGATATTGTCTACTTTGACACTGTTTACGGCCAACCTCATGACTTTAAAATGCGGTAGGGCCCTGAAGGCCTTAACTTGAATGACAAGTTTTATAGTCGTGAGGTTGACCATAAACAACACCAAAGCAGACAATATCGTTCAAGCTGTTTATAATACGTTATCAGTACGATCGCGATGAGGGGCACATCGCTCTCGAAGGATCCACTGAGCTTGTATATAAGCAGGGCCCTGAAAACTTTAACTTGAATGACACGTTTTAAAGCTGTGAGGTTGGCCGTAAACAGCAGCAAAGCGGACAATATCGTTTAAGCTGATTATAACACGCTATCAGCATGAGTTCGCTCTGTGAGGGTGTGTTAGGATTGAATATCCCACATCGCTCTTGGAGGATCCACTAAGCTTGTATATAAGCATGGCCCTGAAGGCCTTAACTTGAATGACACGTTTTAAAACCATAAGGTTGACTGTAAATGGTACCAAAGCGGACAATATTGTTCAAGCTGTTTATAAAACGTTATCAGCACGATTGCGATGAGGGGATGTGTTAGGAATGAATATCTCACATCGCTCTTGGAGGATTCACTGAGCTTGTTAATAAGCAGGATCCTGAAGGTCTTAACTTGAATGACGCGTTTTAAAATCGTGAGCTTAGCCGTAAACTATGCCAAAGCGGACACTATCGTTCAAGCTGTTTATAACACATTTCAAAATCTTATAATTCTTTTTCATCTTTTTTTATGTATACCATATTCATTCTTATATTATTTTCAAAAGAGAGTTAAAATTGAATACATTAATTTGAATTAAATATAAGAGTAAATTAATATTTTCATATCATTATTAAATGATTTCTTAATAAGCGTGACATGTGTAAGAAAACTATTACTTTTGGAGCCGAAAGATTGTCATTTTTGTTAATATTTCATTTTCTTTTTTGTTTGTCATTCTCACATATCAATGCAACATGTAACACTTTTTTCCTAATTTGCCCTTGTATTAATTAGGAAACGGCAATCTTTCAGCATCAGAGGGAGTACTATAAAAAAATGGTCATCTGTCAAATTAGGACATTTATTTCATTGATTCAAATGTGATAACTTAAAAAAAATTATTCATATTCAAGATAAGATTTTGAGAATTCCTCTACAAGAAAGACACTGATTCTATTTAAGATAAAACTCTATTATATTAAAGGAATAATATCAAATCAAGAAATACAATCCTCATACGATTATAATTTTTTAATTCTAATCTATTTAGGACCATCTAAATGCTTGTATAAAGGCATCAATACCTCAAAGGTATGAGATCTTATTTTCATTATTCTCTACCACCTTTCTTAAATCCGTCGTTGTCTTAAGCATCGGAAAGAATACACCGGTCACATGGTTAACTTCTCTAATCTTACTTTGTCTTGCAGGTGCACAATCCAACCAAGACAATATAATTTAATTTTCAAGATCGAAGTATATAATTAATTTTTCCATGTACAGCGGGAATTCAAGAAATTCATATACTAATATGTTTATTTTATGCCTTTGTTTTAGCTAATTATAACTCAATCAGTTCCAAAGTTTTTTTAGTATTTTTATCAAATTTTTTGGAAAACAATTGTACAATTTGCACGTATATTTCACTAGTGCAGAAAGGGCCTGTAGGGTCGCACTTTTTGGGAGGGTTGTACAAAAAACCGTTTGCATTGATCATTTAAAAAACGCGGAGGGGTTATTACGGACGGTTGTTACGTAACAACCGTCCGGAATACATATAAAA
>CATIWQ010252577.1:0-14778 GCA_949673415.1 Euphorbia schlechtendalii | reverse complement strand
ATACAAGTGTTTATGATTGTAACTATTCTGAGTTTCTTGAGTTTTCTGCTTGTGTTGCTGAAAGTATAGAGGCTTGTGAACCTAAGACTTTTTCTGAAGCTAAAAATTCTAAAGAATGGCCTAATTGGTTTGATGCTATGACAGATGAGATTAAATCTCTTAAGAAAAATAACACTTGGATTTTAGTTCCTAAACCTAAAAATAAAAGAATAATTGGTTGTAAATGGGTTTTTAAATGGAAACCAGAAATTCCAGGAGTTGAAAAAGGTAGATTTAAAGCTAGGGTTGTGGCTAAAGGTTATAGTCAAATTGATGGTGTGGATTTTCATGATATTTTTTCACCCGTGGTTAAACATGTTTCTATAAGGGTAATTCTTTCCATTATTGCTTTTTATGATCTTGAATTAGAACAATTAGATGTTAAGACGGCCTTCTTGCATGGCAATCTTGAGGAGGAGATATATATGTCTCAACCTGAAGGTTTCATTGAAAATGGTAAAGAATCTCTTGTTTGTTTGTTAAAGAAATCCCTATATCGCTTAAAGCAATCACCTAGGCAGTGGTATCTTAGATTTGATGAGGTCATGATTAAGTCTAAATTTAAAAGGAGTAATTTTGATTCTTGTGTGTATTATCAGAAGTTAGAAGATAATTCATATGTTTATCTGTTATTGTATGTTGATGACATGTTGATAGCTAGTAAACATAAAAATGAAATTGAAAAATTAAAACTTAATTTGAAATCTGAGTTTGATATGAAAGATATAGGTAATGCTAAAATAATTTTAGGGATTAATATTATAAGAGGTAGAATTAAGAAAACTTTGTTTTTAACTCAATGTGATTATGTTCAAAAGGTTTTGAAAACTTTTGGTTTGTTTGATGTTAAGATTGTTAACACTCCTTTAAGTCCTCAGTTTAAATTAAGGGCTAGTAGTGTACCTTTGGATAAGACTGAAGCTGATTTTATGAGTAAAATACCTTATCAAAATCTTGTTGGCTCCTTTATGTATGCCATGGTTTGTACCAGACTTGATTTAGCTTTTGGTGTGAGTGTTATAAGTAGGTTTATGAGTAAACCAAATAAATCTCATTGGCTAGCCATTAAATGGCTTGCGAGATATATTAAGGGTTCACTCTCTACTTGTTTGCTTTATAAGTTTTCTGATTCTAATTTCTTAGTTCATGGCTACTGTGATTCTGATTTTGCTACTAATCTAGATAAAAGAAGATCAGTTACAGGTTATTTCTTTACAGTAGGTGGTAACATTGTTAGTTAGAAATCTAGTTTACAACACATTGTTGCTCTCTCAACCACTGAGGCTGAATATATAGCTCTTATTGAAGCTATAAAGGAAGCCTTATGGTTAAGAGGTTTTTTGTCTGAGTTGGGTTTTGAACAGAAATCTGTAGATGTTAATTGTGATTCTCAATCAGCTATTTACCTAAGTAAAAATTCCATGTTTCATGAAAGGACTAAACATATTGATATAAAGCTACATTTTATTAGAGATGTGATTAGTTTTGGTGCTGTGAAAGTGGTTAAAATACATACTAGTTTTAACTAAGTCTGTTTCTATCTCAAAATTTCAAGCTACTTTAAGGAATCTGCATGTTGTGCAGAACTTGGTATAACACCAAGTTCATTCTGTGCTCGTAATATTTCTCTATTTATTCATAAACCTGTGCAAGGGTTTTTTGGATGGCTTGTTGAAGTGTTGCTGGAGAATTCTCGTAAAGTTAAGGTGGAGATTTGTAGCCCATAGTGTTGCCATTAAGAGTATTCAAGCCCAAGGTCATTTTTGAAGCCTCTAATATATAAGCTCATTTTTGAGCTAGGGTTCCGTAGCTCTTTGTTCTTTCATCTGCTGCCTTCTTCCTTTTCTATTGAGAGCTTTTCTGAGTTGTGGAGGAGCTTCAAGCGCTTGAGAAAAGGATTGAGCATGTGGAGTCCCATTCTTTTTTGAAGCTGTTATTTTTCTTCTCTATATATTTAGATGAATCTTGTGGTTTCTAGCTATGCATGTATTTTAGTTACTTTCTGTATTTGGATTTGTTGTATTATGCTCTGGTTTCCTTTCTTTCTTCTTGCTAGTTTTCTTCTTCTGTTAGCATCTGAGTTTGAGAAACCGTTCACTAACGGCCTGTATCGTTTCTTTACCGGCTTTTGATTTCTCCGGCGACTTTCAGTAGAAGCAACCTAAAACCCTTGCACCTTGGATTACCCTTCAAACGCCAGGCATTTTATAAGTCTAGACGGGGGAACCAAGTAAAAATCTTGTGTTCTTTACGTTTTTTGATTTTGTATGAGATGCATGATTAGTTTTAGATCGTCAAACCACCGTAATAATCCTTACAGATTGTTGGGGTAAGTGTGAGTTGAGTATATCCCACATGGAAAGTTAATGAGTTAAGTGAATGATATATAATTGAGAAGGGCCCATTAACCCATTACCTTAGGGTTTTGGGTTAGAAGTGGTGTCTAGCTCATGAAGTATATCATTCACTTGTGTATTCATTGTTTCCCCCGGACCGAAGGCTCCCGGATCCTAACAAGTTGGTATCAGAGCAGGTGTGGCTTGTTTGAGCGGGGTTGTGCTCAAGGGGGAGCACGGTCTTAACCCGGATGTAGTGATAACTCATACTTGAGGGGGAGATTGTTGGGGTAAGTGTGAGTTGAGTATATCCCACATTAATGAGTTAAGTGAATTATATATAATTGAGAAGGGCCCATTAACCCATTACCTTAGGGTTTTAGGTTAGAAGTGGTGTCTAGCTCATGAAGTATATCATTCACTTGTGTGCTCATTGTTTCCCCCGGACCGAAGGCTCCCAGATCCTGACACTTTTAATCAATTTTTAAACACTTTCGAACATTTATAAACATATATATATCAATATTAAAGGTTTGGGAACTTACATGAAAGTGACACACAACCCCTTTTTAAGCTTTAATTTAAAGGTTCTAACACTTCTCAAAATACCCAAATAAAAAATAACAAGATAATTATATTAAGATGCAAAGTCTTAGATTTGATTTATACGTTTTTGTTTAACATCGACCTTTATGATAGATTCAAAGTTAAGAAACTAGAATAAACCTTCGAACGAGTACGAGGTTTGTGTTTGGGAATTGGATGAAACCGAACACATGATTAGCAATGAACATGTAAACAAATCGGGTGATTCCTTTCTTTGTTCAAAACCTTTCACAAATTTGGGCAATAGAATGATAAAATCTCGAGAGTTTTGGCTTGTGAAAGTGTATAAATTTTGGGTGCGAAATTCGAGTCTAGAACACAATAATTCAGCCCCTTTTTATAGGAAAAATGTGGGTTTGTTTTAGGTAAAACACCGATTCATGGAAGAAAAGGAAATAATTAGATTTTTTTTCCGAAATAGGCAAACATGGTACCGATTTTGAGGTCCCGGTAGTGGTGTTGGGCGGTTCAATTTAGGAAAAAATGGGCTAAGTTGGTTAATATTATTGTAGAAATTGGGTTGAACCTGAAACCGAGTAAACTGTCACGATATTGGGTTCATGGTTGTGGTACCATGACCATTTGGTCCACCACTGAACCCATTTTAAGTCATTTTTTCATTTTTTACGCGGTTTTTGGTATGATTCGAAGGTAAATTCCAATAAGTGATTTTAAACCAAAATTATTAGGATAAACAAAGTATGAAAATAAATATTTATCATTAACTTTCGGCGTTGCAAAAAACTATACTCATAGATATGATATCACCCTATATAACTACCAATATTTACAAGGCCAGGAGCTAATTTACCAACATTATCCACATCAAAGAGCCTTAGCCGATCTAGGTCCCAAAGCATAATTTTGGCTAATACTTCAAGGGACACGGTGCGGAATAAAAGTATGACACCTACCCTCAATTATTATATAATCACATAGCACTCTCCAAGGTAATTTTTTTTAAAACCACTCTCCAAGGTAATCAATTAATTAATTCTTTCATCATTTCCTTATAATTATCCCCTTCATCGGAATCTGATTTTAGTATTGGAGAGGTTACGCCAGTAGCTCGGTCTAGCCCTTCTAATGACTTTTATATCATTAATATACCCTTTATATATCTTATTTATAGATGTAGTATTTCTCATTATAAATGACCAATTCATATTCAGAAATACAAAGTTTCATTCTCATATTCTCTGCATCTTTAATTTCTGTCTTTATAATTCTTTATTACTCAAGCTATTAAGATCGTTTTATAACAAAAATTACAATTAAAACTAATTAGTTAGCATTCCTTACAATTCCCTTTTAATTTAAATGATATATTTCATCTTATCGAGTCATGTTAAATGTTAATCATCTATAGTTTAGCCCATGTGATTCAGTATATTCAACTAGAATAGTCACCTGCTCGAGGAATATATCTCATCACTTTCAGTTTCTTTCACTTAGCTTTCTCAACATTTCCTTTCTTTGTTAAACTCCACAATTCTTCCACTAGTGATCAGTGATCACATAATGAAAAAAAGTAGAAGGAAGTTGTGTTAAATTTGTTGTCCACTTGAATTAAGGAAGCTGAATGAAGGAAATTGTAAATGATGAGATCTACAAAATTGTACAGGTGTAAATTTTATATGGAAGAGGTATTAATTACATATGAACCAATTATTATGTAAAAAAATCTTCTTCTAATAATAGCGACCAATCAAGTGGACTAAAAAGGCATAGCCAATTTGCTATAATACTCCAAAAACATAATGGAGGAGACGAAGACATCAACGCCCTAAAACACTATTCTTGACTTGTGACTTACTTTTCTTTTTTCTTTTAATAGTTTGTTCCAATAAAAACTCTTGCCACTAAATTTGCGCAGTATACTTATCATCCCTTAAGCTTGTGTCGGAAATGAATAAGCGGCTGAAATAGTTAGTTTAATTTTGCCTTTTATGTTTTCTTATTCACGTCACAAGTTATTTTTGTATATGGTAAAAGTATGTTATTATCTATGTATTAATCGACATCTAATGTATAATTATTTTGTCCTTTGAGTAATCAGATTGTTATTATTCAATAGGGTGTCTACCTAGTTAAAATTTTCATGAATAACTTCTCCAATAACTCCATATCATTAATAAAAATAACTAATGTTAATAATCCACTAAGAGTTTCAATTTTAATTTTGATTATTTATCTTTTGGAACATCATTTAAATAAAATTCCTCATGAATATAAATTTTAGATTGGGTACTTTTAAAATATGGGTAGATACCACCTCCCTTATTATAACCTCCCTAAACCTTTGTAACTTTTCTCTCCCTCGTAATCTTTGTACAAGTAATACCAAGAAATTAGCAAAAGGTCAATGTAGTAATGTGAATTCGGATAGTATTTATAAAATTTTTGTTGCCAACTATACAACTTCTCTTATACCAATTAAAAAGACGATTTATCTCATCTCAGGATTTAGTTTCTCTTAAGTAATGTTTAGGATGAAGTTGTGATTAAGAGTGTAGAGATTTAAACTTCTTTTCTTTTTAATAAATTTTTTTAAAAAACCTCTGGAGAAACGATGTGTTCATTCATTGGTAAAAGTTTGGAATAGGTGAAAATTTCGAGGCGATCATCCCAACTAGGTTGATGCGATCGCTTACCTACAAAACACCTACCCCTCTTTTATTAAATAAAGTAAGACTCTCAAGGAGAGCCAATCGTTAATTACAAGCAATCAATAGACTAGGATGGGCAAGTACATCACACGATCCACCTGGGAAAATATGATTCCTTGCAGAGAAAATGAATTTACAAAACTAAAAACTAGCTAGCAAAATATCTTCATCTCTATAATGATCGCCAATTATAAGTCCATTCCGTCTCTTCCAAATATGCCATGAGAGAACAAACCAAAGAGAAGAAGCCAAATCACGATTCGGTCCAATCAAGAAAAAGGATCGCCATAAGGAAAGGAAGGTGTAAGCTGCGTTCGGGATAGTCACCGATACGCTAAAAAAATTGAAGAGGTTACACCATACCAGCCGAGCATATGTGCAATGAAATAATGCATGTTACATTGTCTCGATCTCGTTGCAAAAATGACACGTAGCGTTAGTCAAGCATCCTCCATGAACTAGAAAAGCTCTTGAAGGAATTTTACGTGAAAAACTAAACAACCAAAAAAACGAATCTTAGGCACAAGACATGCATCCCAAACAATCCAAAAATCCATGCTCGGTCTGATGGTAATAGAGTTGTACCAAGTTGCAGAAAAGCCCGCCGCCGAGAACTCTGATGAACCTCCACTAGTCCAAATAAAATTATCGGGCTGGACAGAAAAACGCAGGGAGACAGCTGCCCTTGCCGAGGCAACTATAAACAACCCAGGAGAGGATTGCATAATCCACTGCTTCAGTTCCTCACATCTGTCGACGTAGGAGATCCTCAATCTCCTTCGCCAAAACGGTCCGTTCTTCATCCCAAGAGTTAAGACGAAACGACATCCCTCTTCAACCGAACACGATTTCCGATTACAAAGATTGAAGAGGTCGGGGAAAAGATCCCTCAAAGATTGGTCCGAAGTCCAATTGTCAAGCCAAAAGAAACATCCCGTACCCGTGCCAATCTGTACTTTGACATTACGCTTAAATATGCTCCATACGGCCTCATTCTTAACACAAACATCAAGAATACCTTTCCAAACATGAGACATCCCAATAGAACCGCAATCTTCTATTGATTCCCGAGACGAGAATTTATATTTCGTTATGCACATCTTGAACCAAAGTGTGTTAGAGTCCCCCGAACGAACTTTCCACAACCATTTAAGTAAGAGATAACTATTAACAACCTTGAAATCTCTAATAAAAAGACCCCCCATGGCCTTCGGTAAGGCCACCGTGCTTCAACTAACTTTATTAATACCTCTCTTGTTCACATCTCCTTTCCAAAGGAAGTTTCTCATGAGTTGGGTGAGTTTGTCATTTACCATTTTCAGGAGCTTAAAGAGCGAAAGCAAGTAGATTGGTAATGAGGCTAGGACCGATTTCACCAACACAACCAGCCCACTATATGACAAGCAATTCCCTTTCCATCCTTGTAATCTATTTTGAAATTTCACAATAAGAGGATTCCAACATGACAAAGGAACGCGTTTATAGCTTAATGGGGTACCAAGATAGACAATCGAAAATTTCTCCGTTTTACAACCCAAGCTTTCGGCACAAGTGGCAACTCGAGTCACTTCCACATTTACACCCATCAATGAGCTCTTTTGAAAATTAATGCTAAGACCCGACATCACTTCAAAGGAATGAAGAATTCTTACCACCACCGGAATCAGAGAAGTATCATCTGGAATAAAACACAAAGTATCATCTGCAAATTGGAGTAGAGAAATGTCGGGTGAATCATCATCAATACGGAATCCTGGGAGTAATCCACTTCAAATGCTAGCATCGAACAATTGTTTTAATCCTTCAATAGCCAAAACAAAGATAAAGGGTGATATTGGATCACCTTGTTTAACACCTCTCCCAAGATGAATTGGTTCACTCGGGGTCCCATTAATCAAAATAGTAGTCACCCAATCCTTCCTACATTCAGCTAGCCATGAAATCCACTTGTTATCAAATCCCATTCGATGCAAAACTGCGTCGATATAATCCCAAGAAATGCTTTCATACGCCTTCTTAAAATCAAGTTACAAAGCGAAACAAGATTTCCTTCGATGGTGAATGGAATGGATAATTTCCGATGCAATGAAGGAGCACTCATGAATGCTTTTACCTTTGATAAAAGCAAATTGGTTGTTCGAGATTAAGTCGCTTAATGGTTTCAACCGAGCCGCTAACACCTTAGTAAGGATCATGTAAATTCCATGGATAAGCGTAATCGATCTAAAGTTTCCCAAAGAGCAAGAGCCCCGTCACCTTAGGAATGAGAACTGTGAATGAATTCTTAAAAGATGAAGGCATCCCTCCATCAGAGAAAAATCTGTCAAACACTTCCAAGATATACGGCTTCAATTCGCTCCAAAAACATCTATAAAAATAGAAATTAAATCCGTCAGGACCTAGAGCATTCCCTTCATTACATGAGCAAATCGCGGCCCATATTTCCTCCTCACTAAAAGGAGCAATCAGCCCCCTATTCATATCAATGGTCACCTCGTGAAACAGCAGCCCCTTGAAGAGAGTATGGGTCTGTTAGCCTTTTCACGAATAAGTCTCCGTAGAACGATCTAATGGTTTGCGCAATTGATGACGGGTTGCTAATGATTTCACCATTAACCTCTAAATGATATATTCGATTGCCCCTAGCACGAGCCGAAGCAATGTGGTGAATAAACTTTGTATTATCATCACCCAATAAAGCCCACTTCACTCTTGATTGTTAATGCCTTATTTTCTCAAGATTCGATCTATAAGTCGCCAAGAGAGAGAGAGAGCTTGGTATAGTTCTGAACCTTCACCACACTAACCGGTCTAGAGGATTTGCTAGATAGCAAAGAAACCACAGTTGCTTCTAGATCCTTGATATTCTTTTCAAGCTCCCTAAAATTCGAAGTGTGCCATGGCCAAATGAAATCCCTTAATTTCCTAAGCTTGAAATCCATGTCCTTTTGAGGCCACTTGTCATGGATTTCCCGCCATCCACCTTAATAAAGGGCAAAAAATTCGAGTTATCCCACCAATAATTAAGTGATCGGAAGATTCTTCCATTATTACGCATCAACGCATGAGATGAAAAGACAATCGGTAGGTGATCGGAAAGGGGAGAGTCAACTGTTGAAAAATTCATTAACGGTCATAAGTCAAGAATTTCACAAGAAACCAAAACGCGATCGATACGAGATTATGAGAGGCTATTCGACCAAGGATAATCCCTTCCATTCAAGGGTAAATCATAGAGGGAGTTGTCGTTAACAAAATTCTTGAAAGCTAGTATAGAATTGGTAATACCACCACCAAAGCATTCTGAGCTATAAAGCACTTCATTAAAACCCCCGCATATGATAACATTCTCATACTCACTTATGACTTCCGAGAGTTCTCCCCAAAAAGACAAGCGATCAACATAAATGGTCGGACCATAAATACACAATACATATCCATCAAAATTAGCCGACGTTAAGTGAATAAGAATCCACCTATTCGCATCACAGATCACATTACCTTGCATCAGCCTCGAATTCCATGAAAATAGCATCCCCCCCGACCTTCCTTGCAAAGGAACAACGTGTGCTAAGAAATCATTATGCCCTTAAAATTTCTAGACCAATTGATCCAAAATTGCAGCCACTTTAGTCTCAATAAGTAGGAAAAGTTCAAATTCCATTTCCTAATCAACGATCTCACACAAAATTGCTTGGCACTATTTGAAACGCCTCCACGACAATTCCAACTTAAAAAACTTAAAGAAATAATAGAAACAAAAAAACCTCGAAATACCTTAATCCCGATCCCGCTGTAGATCGTTAGTCAAGAGATTCCTCAAGAGCTCTAACCACAACATCCACGTAATTACCATAAAAAATGCCAATCCTTTCCCCTACTTTAAAAGTTAACAATTCTTCGCTAAATCGTTGTTCATTATCACTTGCTCTTAGAATAACTCTATTCATATTCATAATGTCGGGGCCCGAGGAACTTGATGATAGATTAGCATTGCCGTTTTCCATGAAATCCGAATGGCCACCACCCCTTGCTGTCGGCGGTGCAGACCGAGATCCGAGGAGACATGTAGTCTCTACAATCCTGCTGCCATTGAAGTCCGAAGGTAGCTCAGTTTGGACAATAAGGTCACCCAACTGTTCATAAGCTCCCTCACTAGAATATGGTTCGGACTCTGAATCGCCATTCGCTGAACTGTTTCCATCTGAATCACTAGAATTTACTTCCGTCTTTTCCTCACAGTGACTACACCCCACCCCTTGCCTATATTCTGCATAAATCGTAACCACTATAACACCCACAATGATCGAAAATGACATGCCTACCGAGCCAATAGGGATCGACATTAGGAATGAAAGAACATCAAGTCTCTCAGGTCGATTGAAGTCACTATCAAAGGTAATAATTCTGCCAAGGTTTGATGCTAGCTTCCTAACCAATGGCTCACTAACAACAGACGGAGGGATACCGAATAGGTCAAGGTACATAATGCAGTCATTGGAGACAAAGTCTATGGGAAGTAATGACACCTCAGAGACTACATGGTTCATAATCCTCCAATCACCATTGACGAAGCTCTTCATCATCTCCATCGACTCAAAACTGATAATTACATTCTCTCCCCCCGCCGGGGCATCAAAGTTAATCAAGAACCCTCTATCCACTAACAAATCCGATACAATCTTAATGTTAGGTAAACCAAGTAGTTTCGCTAGGCAAGCACTAGCCTTCCATGGTGCTGTCTCAACTAGCAATTCCATCTATTTCGGCAATGATTTGTTAACAGAATTCACAATCACATTTCCACTATTATTCTTCCCATTATTCGAAACCACATTCGCATATGATCTATCGCCTCTAAAAGACTCATGGAATACCGACTTGTTAATTAGTGTTGTCTTTCTCGCTGGTTTATGTTCCTGAACAATCGGAAGCCTAGAGTATTTTGCTCGGTAAGCTCGTAGTTTTACAGTCCCAATTGAAATTGAATTCATCCTATATAGGGTCTCCCTAACTAATTCCAAGTTAGCAATGGTTAAAAAACCAAAGTTCAGATTACGTTGATTCCTCCTCTAAGCTACATAGACACTACCAAACACACCGATCCGTTTGAACACCCTTTTCATTGCAAAATTATCGTAGCCGTTCGGGAAATTCTCAAAATAGATCTTAGACGGCTGTGGTGAGGAATGTGGGTTAGAGTGGCGGTGGCGATTCGAGGTTGCAGTAGCCTCTGAATGGCGGCCATGGTTTGTTGTGGAAGCGACTGGTCAGCGGCTAGGGTTGTTTGTTTAATAAATTTTTTTATCCTAATAAAAACCCCAGTTCACAAAACGAAACAATGCATAAGTATCCAATTGATCAGGATTTACAACTACAATATTAAATTGTCATCTTATCACAACGTCATTCAAAAAATAAGAAAAATAAAGTCTTTTTAAGTCAAGAACGTAAAAATAAACCATACAATGGGGTGCCTATAAAATATCTCATTCTGTAACTAAGCCACTTATCCCAATACTACACTCATCTTCAGTTAATTGCAATTATATGTTTGTTTTTGCATTTACCTCTTTTCATTCACATTATCCCTTTCTCTTTGGCTTCAGCTTCAACTAATTCTTCAGTTGTTGTAATTGAAGAGGCTGAAGCTCTCTTGAGTTGGAAATCAACTCTTCAATCTGAAGTTGGAATTTTGAGATCTATTACAGATCTTCAACTGTTTAATAATTATTTCAGTGGTACAATCCCAAGCTCTATTGGGAACTTGACAAACTTAGTATCTCGTCAATTCGATAATAATAATCTCGTTGGTAAGGTCAATTCGATAATAATAATAATAAGCTCTATTGGGAACTTGACAAGCTTGGTATCGGAAAGGCACCTAAGTTACAATATATAGAGCTTACATCAAATCAACTTGAAGGGTCCATTCCGAAGGAACTGCGAAATCTAAGTTTGACCAAACTTTCTCTTGATAATAGCAAGTTATCAGGTGCCATTTGCGGAGAAATAGGAAAGCTGTCAAGTATCGAACACATTGACTTAGCAGAGAAGAGTCCGAGCAGAGCGATTCCAAATAATCTCGGAGATTGCTCAAGGCTAGTATTTCTGAATCTTAGCATGAACAATCTGACAAATAGCATTCCATCAGAGTTGGGTAGTTTACGTTCTCTTGAAACTCTCAATTTAAGTCAAAATCAATTAGCAAATGGTATCCCGCAACAGTTGGAGGAGATGCCGAGATTAAAGAGGTTGAACCTCTCTCACAATATGCTATCAGGTTCACTTCCACAAACTTTCAATAATTTGTTGAGCTTGACAGAAGTGGATGCATCTTGGAATGCATTGGAAGGCCAAATTCCAGATAATAAAGCTTTTCGCAATACTTCGCTCCAAGCACTTGATCACAACAAAGGATTATGTGGAAACCATACCGGACTGAAGCTATGCACTTCTCATCAAATCTGCAAGGAAAATAGCTGATTATTTGCACTTGCTCTTTCAAGAGGTATATTGCTTTTGTTGGTTATGAGTTGGTTGTTTCTCCACCGCAGAATCATCAGAAAGAAGGAGGCAAATGGAAATGCTATTTACATAATGGCGAATCAAGACTCGGATTTGCAACATGAAAACATCATTAGGGTGATAAAAGGGTTTGACTCCAGATATTGCATCAAGGAAGGAGGTTATGGAACAGTTTGTAAAGTTGTGGTTTCATCAGGACTAGTTTTGAGCTGTTTTGCTTTTTCGGGCGGGATTTCTTATGCGTTCAAAGCAGAATTGTTGGCTGCCATTTTTGCAATTGAAGAAGCAATTTCCCGGGCTAGTTAGAAAGCGACTCAAGCTATGTAGTTAAGCTTTTACAGGATAGGAGTACTTTGGTGCCTTACGACTTGCGTGCAAGATGGTTGAGGTGCCTTCGGAAGTTTTCTCAAATGCGGTTTATTTGTTCTCATATTTTTCATGAGGGTAACGGGGTTGCAGACGCTTTAGCTGCACATGGTAGATTAAAGGGTGTTTGTTCCACTTGTCCCATGGTGCCTAGCTTTTGTAGGGATTTTTATTTCCATGATTTGAGTGGATGAAGCATGTTTCATTTCACTTAGTTTTAGATAGTTTTTTCTTTCGTTTCTTTCAAACTTGTCATGTTTTTTTCTTGTTTCTTTTTAATAATATTTGGGTTTGGGTTTTGTTTTTATCCATGGGGTGCCAACCTAGTTGGGATGTCCATCCAAAGCATTCTCATTCTCCAACATTTAACAAAAAAAAAAAAATCGAATTCGCTGTCAAGAAACTTCATCAGTCTCAAAATCATATGAAATCATTTGGAAACAATTAAATTCCACAACGAACCACGCAGGGTCTCATGTGGAAGGGGAATCAGATGGCTCTGAGGAGAAAACAGATAAAGACGGGGAGGAAACTAAAATCAAGTAGTTGGGAAAGAATTTGATTGTCGTGAACCCATCACTAACTAAAACGAATTCTGAAAACTCAAAGATCAGCCTAGTCTGGATTTGGTTGCTCACGCCCCGTCAATATAGGAACGAGTGAATAAGGGGCTAAATTTAAAAGTCCAGTTATCTAAAGAGACAATTGGCATTCCTTTTTTGCTCGAACATAAATGTTGGTGTTCATCCGAATACCAAGGGCACTGGTGTAAACTAGGTTGATTTGGTAGAGGAGAATGATTCTTGGGAACGGAACGGGTGAAGAATAAGAAGAGAACTAGTCATCATAGTTTATCGCCGAATGCACATATGAGAGCTTTTAGGGATTCTATTATTTGCTTCGACTTCCAAAAGTACGAGATCTAACTCTTCTGGAAGCAGATCTACATGTAATATGATTGTGAATCATAATTATGCGAACCTAGTAGGTTTTGGTCAAAAAAAAGAAAAGTTTCACGGTTGCAATTAAAGAGCAAGCTCAGTGTGACCGTAGGGAATCAAATAAATATTTTCCAATATAAGGAATTTATTTGTTGGTCCTTTGTGACTCGTTTGTTATCTTTTTTCTTTTTGATTTTCTTTTACCTTTTTTGTTTTTTTATTTTTTTAATAAAATTTGAGCCACATTTCTCAGTCTGAGATTCATTAAAAAAATTAGGAGATATTTTTGGTTATTAATTAATTGTCAGTTATGCTTATTTGTTGAAGAAATTAGTTTGGGAATGTCCAAATTGGGTAAATCGCAAAATTGTTATTGCTAATTATGAAACTTCCTTTCGTTTAAACAATTTGTTCAAGGTAATCTTCGTGCACTCCAAGTCAAATTTTGTCATAAATCACAGGTCCATTTCGTGGGATAATAATAATAATAATAATAATAATAATAATAATAATACTGAATTAATTCCATCAATGGAAATGTATTAACAAGAGCACTTATTGGAAAAAGATACTCCCTCTGTCTACTAAATATTGTCGTTTTAGAGGGATTTCGTTGTCTCTTTTTTATTGTCATTTTGTATTTCCAAGATGTTTTTTTCCAAGTTTTCCATTCCTACCTCTATTAATTTGTTCAACTTCCAAGATAATTATATTCTAATCTTCAATAACAAGAGAAGACTATAGGTCAAATTATTTTTATTGAACAAATTAATAATCTTGAAAATTGAATGTGACATTTATGAAAGAGTAAACTAGTAAATCATATCATTTGGTTAGTTGTTATCTTAAAAACTGTGAATTAGTTAAAACGACAATATTTAATAGACGGGGGGAGTAATTGTTTTCTCTGAATATCTTGGAATATGTTTAGTGCTATTAATTAATTAAATAACAATTGGGTTAAGCATAATTAGTAAGCTTCTTGGGGTGTGAGATAACTGATGCGATGATAAAATACTGCACTAGCCGTTTGGATTGAGCGTCTCCTATTGGTCCACGTTTCTTTTCCTTTTGCTGTATTTCTGTTTAGTTAAACGGTGCGTTTCATGTATTACCCAAACGCAGCGTTTAATTCTTCTTCTACTTTTTGCATTTTCTTTTCGTTGTTCTTCAGCTCCTGAGCTGTGCTGTACAAATACATCAAACTCTTGTATCAGAAGCTTTTCATGACTTGAATAACAGATTTCTTCTCTCTCTATAACTAATTCTCTCTCTAGTTGGTTACCTATTCGA
>CATIWQ010252565.1:0-10372 GCA_949673415.1 Euphorbia schlechtendalii | reverse complement strand
TTTATGTGTTTCAAATCTGTAAAGGAAATTAGAAAGCATATCAGAGGGAAAGCGTAAGAAAAGGCAGATTGACTTTGATTACAGAAGAAGCAAACTGAATCAGATCGAAGGAATAGATTGATGTCGGAGTCATCGTTCAATGGCGAATGACCGGAGGTTAGAGTAGTAGGTAAGTAGGAGATAAGGCAGAGGAGGAGATGAGGTGGAGGAAGAGTGAAAAAGAGATGATGTTAGGAGAAGAAGATTGAAGCAGAAGATGAATGATTAATAGTGTGAAATTAGTAGATCTAGATTTGTAAAATTAGGTTTTCTAATAAACGTGAAAAGAAAAACTACTTTTATGATTGTGGACTTTTGAAAAATGGGTCATGATATACCTTTAATTAATTTACCAATTTACCGTAAAGGCATAAAATCCCCTAAATTCATTGCTAGTTAGACTAGAGTAGAAAACAAATCAAATACTTCAACTCAACTTTGTGTGAAGTGACGTGACTTCTGCCCTTTCCGATCAATTAAATTCGCCGTTCTAGAAATTGTCTTCTTTTTCTTGATTTTTAAATCCTTCCCACTGTTTTGATATTTTTTATATATACATTTGAAAAGTAAAAAGGGACACAATATCATAAACTATTCTATGTATAATCTAAATTACAATAAATGAAGATTCAAATGTCAACTTTTATTTCATTTATATAAGATATGGAACTCGAAGAATAAAAAACACATGTGCACTGCTGCACCCCAACTACATCAGCACCTCACTGCACCAAATACTAATCCTGCTAACAGTTTGTTAAGATGGAACTAACTTTAGGCTGGAATTTATGTGGCAACATATTTCGCCACAAAAACATTTATTAGTGACATACTTCTTTAAGTGGCCAAAATTTTCTCCACTAAAAATGATGTTTCATGTAATACTGTCTTATCCTAAGTTTTGCAAAGCTCCTAATATGTATTTTGCTTTTCTTGTGTCAATAATCTTTCATTACAAATGTACATATTAGTCAAAATATGTTTGAGATTATCATTTTTTCTAAAAAAATATGTTATATTTTAAAATAAAATTATGCGTAATAATTTTAACTGTTCCTAAAAGGCACAATGGTATATTTTGTAAATTTTTCCTAATACTCATCTATCATTTTTTTTCTCTCTCATTATATAATAGTTTTAAATATTTAGTTATAAGTATTAAGTTGTTGTTTTTAATCTTTCATTATTAGTTATTAGCAGTAGCATAAAGCTATTGGGCCCACTGGCAAACAACAATGAATGTTCTTAGACAAATTATATAGAATAGTTACACAAATATATATTAATTTGTTTGCATCATAATTAATAAATTATTTTGTTATCTTTATATATCAAGTTAGTAATCTAACCATTGTAAGGTAAGCCTTAAATTTTGATAAGATAGATTTATAAAATAAATATCTCTTCTTATATAGTATAATGTAATTATACAGTGATCATGAAACATTAAAGTGAATATTGTATTTCTATATATTTTGACATATATATGTTAACATGGTGAAATAGTAGTAGGAGCGTGCGTGCCACGCGAAACTCCCAGGCAGACAACAATCGCCTGGAACAGGGAAAGATATTATGATAAAGCTAGGAATGTTTCTGCCGATCCAGGCGGATCTCATCTGTCCCGAGAGTAAAGCCTCGGTAATCATCCAGGCAGATTATATCCGCCCCAATATCTGGAAGAAACCAGGTCTTCCCCACTTTCAAAGAGGTGTCCAGGCGACCACCAAGCCGAGCCGGCTTGTTCGCCTGGATTGACCCCGACGTCTCAGGAGCAAAGAGTTCAATTAAGAGTCTAAGTCTACAAAGAGACCTCCATAATTGGAACTCTCATTTCAGATAAACTTTATCTTATTCACAAGATAAAGATTCATTCAAATTAGAACCCTAGTTTATTCACACTTAGGATCAGACTAGGGAATATTCAAATAATATAAAAGGACCCTTTGGGTCACCACGCAGAGGTACGTATTCTAAATTCACTAAAAAAATACTCCATGTCTCCTCTCTTAAATCCGATCTAACTTAGGCATCGGAGAGGTTACGCCAATCACACGGCTAGTCCCCCATAGCGACGGTTGTTGTTTTGCAGGAACCTTCACACCACAGTTAAGAGGAGGGTTGGAGTCAACTTCAGTCAGCAAGTTAGCACGTGGAACCACGTTCTAGGCTAATTTAACATTGATGCGGTGAGCGTGGATTGAATTTTCATGCTCAGGCGAGAATCTCAGTTCATATGAACATTCTGATAATTGAAAATCTCAATTCTCAATCAATCTCAAATGGCTCACAACGGAACAAGTGATCATCCCCCAACCACAAGGATAATTATCACAAGAGCGCCACCACCTAAGAGTGGCGAATGCTCCAAAGGTGACGGACTCGTCCGAGGAGATAACCCACTCCTCTAGTTGCAGCAAAAATACAAAATCGCCCTAGAAGAGATGGAGGCATACCGGAAATCATTCATTGAGATGTATATTTCCTCTGGCATGATGTATGACGATTTGAGCAAAGCTGGTTTGGTCATATCCAGGCGGGGTACAATACCGTCTCGTAATTTGATAGATGATTTTGACAGCGAGTCATAGGAACATATGCCACCTCTACAACTTTCACGCCTGTCATCCCTCACACCAATCCCCAAATCGTTTCCGCCACATTCTCAGCAGCTTCGGATGCCATAAGCACACAACCCATGGGACAGAACTCAATCGGACAGACAACTCAATTATCATTGCTTCAGGGGCTGATATCTGCGATGAAGGATGGTCAGATTCCGCTTGGAGACATAGGGCCAATGCTGGTCGCTATCCAAGGGTTAGGAACAGGAAAGCAGCCTGAACCAATCTTGAAAGCTAGAAATTTAAAGCAGGCGGTCGATCGAGAAAGTGAAGAGGAAGATAACCCAGAATTTGAAAAGAAAGCCAAGAAGGTTTTCGTAAAGTTGGCTGTCCCTTATCAGGAGGCAACATCGAGAACCCATTTTTCACCATTCAAGAGAAACATCCTCGATCAGACCTTGCCCAGGCTAGTCTTCATACCTACTTTCGACAAATACATAGAAAAAGACGATCCAATTATCACGCTGCTGACTTTAAGAATTGAATGGAAATGGCGGGAGCCACCGAGGTATATATTTATCGATACTTTTCAGCCACATTGGGAGGACCTGTGGCCCTGTGGTTTACCTCTCTCCCCCCCTAATTCCACAAGTAGCTGGGATAAACTCAATGACGCCTTTTGCAAGCACTTTTTAGGTTCTGCCAAGGCCGGATTGGTAATAAGAAGTCTACATGAAAATGTGCAAGGCTCAGAAGAAAGCCTCTGCGACTATTACAACCGCTTCAACGAAGCATACCTGGAAGTGCGAGATTTGGATTTCAGCACCACCAAAGAGGCAATGTTGAAAGGCACACGGAGTAGAGATCTTAGAAATGCAATCCTCACCAAGCATCCTAAAAGCCTTCAACAAATGCTGGGCATGGCTAAAGATTTAATTCCAGCAGATGAAATAAATTTCAATCGAAGGAAAGAAAGTTGGGTAGAGAAACAAAGAGATAGGATAAACCTAGATTTGATGATAGAAGGTGAAAAAGTCAAGGGGGTTCTAGTCGAGGCGGATATCTTGATCGAGAAGAAGACCGCCCTAGGTTAAATGCATCCTTGAGCCAGATACTGGTGGCAATCAAGAAAACCTCAGAAAGGAAAAACATCTGTTTCCCTAAAATCCCTGGAGGAATCTCCTTGGGGCGGGATTTGAACAAATACTATGATTACCACAAAGCTAAAGGTCATCATACGAATGAATACAGATCGCTAGCCGATGTAGTACATGAGTTAATCAAAGCTGGGAAATTTGGCCAGTTCGTGAAAGGAATCACTAAGAGACATGAAAGAAGGGAGGGAAGTGAAGATGAGAGAGAAGATGACTTGAATAAAAAGGCTGGTGGAACAAAAAGAATAATAATGATGATTGTAAGCGAACCAGAATTCGAGTCGCCCCAAAAGAAAGCTAGAGGTTTGTCTAGCATAAACAACAATGTAGAGAGCGAGGCAGAAATTTTGAAGCCATTCAGAAAAAATTTGTTACTCGAAAAATAGCATGTTAACCCCATAGTCGTTGATGCGATGATGGAGAATTTCACAGTAAGAAGAATCCTTTTAGACATAGGCAGTTTGGTGAATATCGTCACCAAAAGTGTGGTTTAGAAGTTGGGAGTACATCACTCTCGGATTCGAGCTGGATGCTCACCAGTCATTGGGATTAATGGTCAAACCATACAATCCTTGGGCGAAGTTACATTGGAGGTGGAAATGGGAAGCCTCAAACATAAGTTTCGCGGGAAAGTAGAGTTTGCCATCGCTGACATCTCAGTGGGATTCAATGTCATATTGGGTAGGCCTTTCTAAACTGAAACTAGCATGCTCATCTCCCCAATGGACTTGGTATTTCACATACCAACTACAAAAGGGACCGCGGTAATAATAGGCAATCCCCAAGTAGCTCAAGAGGCATACCTGGCCTCATTGCATAGAGAATCGCTCATGGTGGAAGAGGAGTTTGAGACTGATCGGTCAGAGAAAATCGAGGTGGCTGAGGAGCTAGAAGAACTCAAAGTTAGCCCAGAACGTTCACTTAAAATTGGGAAGTGCCTTTGCAACAATGCAAAAGTATAAATAATTTGCGCCCTTATTGATCAACAACATGTTTTCTCATGGTCATCTGAGGACCTTGTGGGTGTCAAACCTGAGGTTATGCAACACAAGCTAAACTTAAACCCAAGCACCGAGCCTGTCATTCAAAAGAAAAGGAAACATGCGCCTGAGAGACAGAGAGCCATTGAAGAAAAGGTAAGCAAACTCTTAAAAGCTGGATACATTAGAGAAGTCCAATATCCAAGTTGGTTATCCAATGTTATATTGGTGAAAAAATTGTGTAGAGCCTATAGAATGTGTGTAGACTTCACTGATGTGAACAAAGCGACTCCGAAAGATGCTTACCCACTCCCAAGCATGGATCTATTAGCGAACGCAACGGCAGGCTATGCTGTCTATTCGTTGTTAGATACCAAATTCAGGTATAATCAAATACCCATGCACCCCGCTGATGAGGAAAAAACATCCTTCATAACCCATAAAGGCACCTATTGCTACACAGTCATACCTTTTGGTTTGAAAAATGCGGGAGCAACCTATTAAAGGTTGGTAAATGAAATGTTCCGAGATGAGATAAGAAAATCAGCGGAGGTATATGTGGACGATATGATAATCAAGAGCAAAAGCAAGGTGGAACATGCAGAAGATATACGAAAGGTTTTTAGAGTGTTGCAAAAATATCGCCTGAAGGTCAATCCGGAAAAGTGCACCTTTGGTGTGAAAGGTGGAAAGTTCTTGGGGTTCATGATTTCCCAACGAGGAATCGAGGCAAACCTAGAGAAAATCGAGGTAATTCTAAAGATGGAGCCACTTTGAACCCTAAATGAAGTTCAACGACTAAATGGCAGAATCAACGCTTTAGGAAGATTTATATCTTTCTCAGCCAAGAGATGAATGCCTTTTTACAATGCCATGAAAAAAGATAAAGACTTCAAATGGGATCAACCCTGCCAAGAAGCATTCAAAGAGCTAAAGAAGTTCCTGGGAAAACCACCACTCCTCAGCACACTCCAGTCGGATAACACGCTTTACATGTACCTGGCCACCACAGACGAGGCGGTAGGAATAGTACTAGTTCGAGAGGAAGGACATAACCAATTCCCTATATACTACACTAGCAAAGTGTTGACGAACGCTAAGCTCAGATACCCTTGGATTGAAAAGCTCGCCCTGGCCTTGATCTCAGCCTCCACTCGGCTAAGACCCTACTTCCAGGCCCACACAATTATGGTAAGGACCAACTTCCCGTTGAAAAAATTCCTCCATCGACTTGAGACATCAGGGAGACTGGATGAGTGGGCAATTCAATTGGGAGAACATGACATAAGATTTGAAAGTAGAATCGCCAAAAAGCGCAGATTCTAGCAGACTTTGTAGTAGAATTTGCAGGGATCGAGCCCGCCAAAGAAATAAAAACTAAAGAATGGGAAATCCTCGTGGATGGAGCATCCTCTCATGAAGGATCCGGAGTCGGCATATACATTCGAGGCCCCAGAAAAATCAGATTCTCATACGTAGCCAAACTAGCGTTCCCCGTGACCAACAACGCGGTTGAGTACGAGGCAGTTATCAAAGGCCTAGAGCTAGCCCGAGAGATAGCCCTAGACCAATTGCTGCACAAAAGTAACTCGAGGCTAGTTGAACCAGATTAATCGAAACTTCAAGATAAAAGATGCATAAATGGTAAAGTATCTCTCAAAGGTAAGAAATCTTATAGAGATACTAGAGTCAAAAGGAGTAGCCTGGAAGATTAAACATATCCCCAGGAAAGAAAACGAGCAGTAGATGAATTAGCCAAGGTAGCTTCGAGCAAAGAAGAGTGGAAAAACCTCACATGCCCGTATGAGGTAATTACTCACCCAAATAATGAAATGGAGGCAATCTTACTAATAGAGGAACGAGATCTCGGATGGATGAAGTCCATCTATGATTACCTTACCATAAACAGACTGCCTGTTGATAAAACCGAGGCTGCCAAAACTATAAGGAAAGCTATGCGGTTTTCCTTGCTAAATGGGGAGCTTTACAGAAAATCATACTCTGACGCTTGGAAAAAGTGCATAACGACTCAAGAAGGAGCCAAAATACTACAAGAACTCCATAAAGGAGACTGTGGCTCCCACCAGGCGGCAGTGACATTAGTTAGAAGGGCAAGTCTCGCTGGTTTTTATTGGGAGTCTATGAACCTGGACGCAGAGACATACGTCAAGTCTTGCCACCAATGTCAAATTCACGCGTAAAGGTCTCATGTCCCTCACGCGGTACATCGCCCCCTTCTGACTTCCTGGTCATTCGCAACGTGGGGAATTGACATTGCAGAACCTCTTCCTGAAGCAAGCAGATAAAGAAAATGGATCCTAGTGGCCATTGACCACTTTACTAAATGGGTCGACGCGGCCGCTCTTAGCAGTATCACACCAGAACGAGTTCTGGATTTTGTCAAAAAGAACATCATAATGTGATTTAGAGTACCACACCGAATCATCTCAGATAATGGTATACAATTCACATCCAGCAAGTTCCATGACTTCTGCAAGGAATTGAAGATTGAAACTCACTTCAGCTCAGTGGCTCACCCGCAAACTATAGCTAGATGGAAATTACAAATAAAATGCTCGGTCAAGGAATAAAGAAAAGGGTGATGGAAAGAAAGGGAGTCTAGTCGGATGAGTTGATTAATATGCTATGGGCATACCGAACAACCCCGTGCACATCTACCGGAGAAACACCTTTTTCAATGGTATATGGGGTTGAGGCGGTTCTACCCATCAAAATCAGTCCTCCATCTGATCGAGTGGCTTACTACACAAAGAAAGAGAACGAAATCAACATGAAATATCATCTTGACGATCTCCAAGAGAAACGGGAGAGGGCATGCATCCTTATGGCTGCCTACAAAGCTAGGATTGCCAAGTACCATGATATGAAAGTCAAACAAATCCACCTCTAAGAAGGCAACATGGTCCTCAAGGATGCAACCGTCTCACAAGTACGAGAAGGAAAAGGCAAGCTGAGGGTGAATTAGGAAGGCCCCTATAAAGTTTCCAAAGTTCTCGGACCAGTAACTTACAAACTACAAACTATGGAAGGAAAGGCGGTTTTCAAGAACTTGGAACATAGCAAAGGTCAGGCCATATTACATGGCTCATGACTCTTAGAGGGATTCAGGCGGTCGTACTCTTTTCCTTTTCAAAGACTTTTTCCCATTGGGTTTTTTCCTGAAAAGATTTTAACGAAGCGGCGCACCCTTAGAGGAAATAGATTACCGGATGCTTAGAATTCCCGGATTTGCTTTTTTAATTCATTCAATAAAAAATAGCTAATTTCAAAACGTCCACATTTAAGTACTGATCATACTTTGAGATTGTACAAACAATAAAATAGAAGCGCTTAAAATATTCAGGCGGCTCAAACGCATAAGACCCATAAAATTGTAAAATGGTAAACATAAAGCCATTGAGGCGGCGTAAACGCATAAGACCTATAAAATTACAAAAATGGCAAAACAAGGCCATTGAGGCTGCTCAAAAGCATAAGACCTAAATATCATTTAAGTGGTTAGCACAAGACCATTGAGACGGCTCAAAAAGCATAAGACCTAAATATCACCCAAGGGGTGAACGTAAGACCGCTGAGGCGGCTAAAAAAGAATAAGACCTAATAAACTACAATTAGGCGCACATAAGATGTTCAAGCAGCCAATACACATAAGATATAAAATGGCATGCACAAATTATCAAAAAAGCATAAGGAATAGAAAGGCATAATAAAGGCAAAATGCATTCAGATAAGGATCGCGTTCAAAGGGTTTAAACATAACGCTCAAGCAGGAAAATGATATTAGAAGGGCCAAAAAAGGCTAGAATATTCTTACAAAAATATTAAAATAAAGAGTACAAAATAAAGCTAAGCGCTACCCCCATCCGCATTCTGGGGATTGGTCGAGTTAATAGCATGCCCCTTTCTGGCTCTTTATCAACCGACTCATCCTGGACCATCTCCTCCTTGTCTGGTTCATTGGGGTACCTCACTCCCGATTGAAGATCCTCTGAAAGATCTGAGTGGCACACTCGACAAGCCTTAAAAACCAACCGGCCATACTCCAGCCGTCCATCGCCATATTAAGCATGGTTTTGATTATAATCGGCAACAACTTTAGGAACCTCCACCTTGTATTTTGAGACGGTGCTCTGCAAGTTATCCCGAGCCAAAACCAGCTCCTTGGCTTTCTTTGAGGCCACCTCTTCCTTCTTATTGGCCTCCCCAAGTTGTTGACTCATCTCACCGTTGGCCGCCTCTAGCTTCATGATCTTCTTGTTAGCATTCTCCAGCTCGCGAGTAGTGAGTTCGTGAGTCCGCTCCAGCCGAGCCACGTCTCGACTTTTCCGAGTCAACTCGACCACCCGAGAAACCATCTACGTTAACTAGCACATTAGTTGTGATAGACAAAAATGAAAGTATAAACTTTGAGAAGGAAAAAATAAAACCTCAGTAGACATCATAAAGAGAGACTTGGATGACTGAAGCAGGGTCTCAACCGCCAAATCACTCTTCTCCGCGGGAAGAGGCAATATAGTCCTCAATACGCTCTGGACCAAGGCGGTGTAAATGGAAGGATTGCCATCACCGGTAAATGAAAGGAGATTCGCCTGAAGAGACTCCGAAGTAATCCGCCTGGAAGAGGCGGTTGGGACATCCAAATTGACACCCTGAAACAGAAATAACTTAAGCACCAACCAAAAACTTCCAGATAAGTGGAGATAAAAAAGGGGAAATTAAAATTCTCACCGGCTTGAGGGTAGCCTCTCTAGTCACAGGGGAATGGGGCGGCTCTATAGCAGAATACAGAACCTCCTCAGCAGTTTGAGCCTTATGCTTCCTCTTCCTATTACTAGGATCTCCACCTCGAATGCTTGGAACTGCATTAGGTGAATCCTTAATAAATTTGGGTTTAACTCGTTCGTTGGAACGTTTGTACCCTTTGATCCCTTGGCGGCTTTTTGCACCAGATCACCGGTTGAGGGAAAGTTAAACATTGAAAAGAAAAGGGAAAGGTTAAGTACCTAGGAAAATTTGTGGCCCGGCATGATAAATATATTCTAGCTGGCCAGGCTCAATTATCCTAATATGCTTAGCCATGGCCCAACTAATGGTTTGACACGGCCACACCCCCTTCCTAAGCACTTTAAAGACATTTACCCTATGATCCGAACAAGTTGGATGACTAGCTAAATCTGGAGAAAGGATCTACTCGGTTGGGAACCAAGGGTGCCGGTCCTGTTGTTTGATGAAGAAAAAGTAGTGTTTGAAATGCTTCAAAGAATCCACTTTGCTTGAAAATCTATAGAATCTACCTCGATGGGTAAAGTGATATAGATCTTCACTGGAGGTCTTCCGCAGAGAAGCAATACACCTAAAAAACTCAGCATCAAACTGCATCTCCAAACCCCGTGCAAATCAAGTAGTGCCCCACCAAATCAATCCAGGCATTGGGATGAATTTGGACCGGGCTGAGCCGGAAGCCCCTCAACATGTTGCTAATTCCCTCTGGAAGCGGATAAACAAATCCTGACCAAATCTGGTCCATATATATTCCAAAATACCCTTCAGGTAGGTGAGTAATTCTGTGAGCCTTAGAGGGGAGCATTATCTCACAATCTTTGAGCCAGGGGAA
>CATIWQ010252560.1:0-16851 GCA_949673415.1 Euphorbia schlechtendalii | reverse complement strand
CATAACTCATTGGTTATCCTCTCTTTCTTTTGATTTTTCACTTAATACCCTCATCCTTTATTGATCAAATTCAAAGTATTATGGCTGTAGTTTCCCTACACTTTAAACACACTCAATACTTATAGGACTTATTCGAGATTTACATATAAAACTCATAGTAAGAATACCATTAGATATTACTCCACTTAAACTTATCAGAAGCATTAAACTAAAACTATATAACATATTCTAATTCATGTTGCATCGAAATATAAATCGAAACTTACTTGGAATGTTGCTCTTGAATGATACTCACCACTCATCCATGCCAATTTGATAAATGTTGTGCTACTAAAGCTCAAATTCAACATGCGCTCAATTTTTGCACTAACATAGAACTTGTAAAACCTAACACTCACAATAACCTTGGACAATTGTTAGTAAAGTATAAGAAATGATAATGTATAAATTGACACGAAAATCAATAAAAAATTTCAAATTCTTCGATTTTTTACTTTTATTAATTTTTTTTTATTTTACGGGATTTTTACAAATGCCCCCCACACTAAAGAACACAATGTCCTCATTGTGAGACATTTAATAAAAATCTAAATTAAAAAACTAAAGCTAATCTAAAAATTATTGAAAAAGATAAAGTAAGAAAAGAATAAACTCGTTCTACTGCGAAGGAGAATCCGGTGGACTAGGAGTGAATTGATAATTTTGTCATCTAAAGAATGAAAGTAATTTTCGAAGCATCAACTTATTACTTTTCTTCAGAATCTTCATGTCCCTCTTCATAACTCCAAGTTCCACTTGGCAATTATCCAACTTTAGTTGCATGCTAGCCTTCCAATCTTCCGGAGCTTCTTCTTCTTCATCATCTTTGTCTATTTCCGTCATTAGGGCTTTTCCTTTACGATGGCTTATGGATGGATTTGATGGTCTGAAGGAAGAATCTTCTTGAGTTAAATTGAGCTTCTTGGTGTGGTTGGAGTAAGAGTATAATGAATAAACACCATTGTGCTCTTGGAGTAATCCGGTGTTTTTCAAATAACTTCCATCCATGCATCAAAAATACTCACCCAGTTGTTGAACATGGGGGAGTTCATTTCTTGCTCCCCAGACTATGGCGATGATCATTTCGGCCGCTCCAATTTTACTCCTCATGCTCGTCGAGTTCTTCTTCATCATATCCCAAATTATATCCACAATTTCTACTTTTTGCTTCATCATAGCACATGAGAGAACAAACAAGTCCTTCTTTTGAACCTTTGTATTTTCGACTCGATAAAATACCGAAGTGGAAAGGTATTTGTGGAGAAGGAGAATACAATTATCCTTAATAAGTTTGTTAGGAGAATTTTTGGGATCGAAGACTCTCTTACCCGATAAATTTGCCTAAACTCGATTAGGTTGAAACGAGTCCGTCATGATTGATGAATTAACGATCTCGAAACCAAACCAATCACCCATCATCTCTCTTTTGATGGTGTATTGCTATCCTTAATTCCGAAATTGAATCACCCTCTTCCTTGAATCTTCGTAATCGAATGTAACCAAACACTCGAGAATCTAATCTCGATTTTGTGGGAATCGCATATCCACAAATTTCGAAAGACCAAGTATGGAAAGGTAGGCTTCTATCTCTTCTAGGAGATAAAGAGTTTCCAAGAAAACCAGATCGAGGAATATCATCCCAGTGATATCCAATTTACTTAGCTTTTAAAATCTCTTGACCTCTTCTATTGTCCTTAACGGGAAAGGACAATCAAATTCATCTTGAATTGATTGAGCACCTCTCTTTTGTGCTGTTCTTTTCACATGAGTCATGTTGGTTTTGAAGATAAAGGTTTGAAAAAGGTTTAGATGTTTTCGAATATAGAAGATGAGAAAATCAAAATTTTTGAAAAATTTTCAAAAGGTGTGGTGGCTAGGGTTCAACTTAGACCTATTTATAGAGGTTTAAGGGGACTCTAATTGGTCATAAATGGGATTATAGCCGTTTAGGGTCAAAACTAGCCGTTAATGGCAGTTTTAGCCATCTGTCGTGTATCTGTTCACGATCTGTAACGATTATAAAAATTTGCCGTGTTGCGATAGCGAATGCCAGTCGCGAACATGAATCTCCTCACGAAAGAAACAGAAAGTTTTTCTATCTAGTGATCACGAGCGCGAATTATGTCACGGTCGTGAGCCTCTTTGTTCTTCAAATTCTTCAATTTTTTAACTTGCACCTATAAAAACTTAGGAACACAAACACAAACAAACTTTGTTAAATATAAACGATAAATATTTACTATTATACCTTGGGAATTCATGGTGAAGATAGCAATTGAACATCAACATCTTGTTGTTCAAATTTTCATTTATAAATAACAAGGGTTTACAAATGAACAATAAAAGCACAAACAAACAAACAATTAAAACACGTAACACAACTAAACTGAAATCTACCTATACAAACTTCTAATTTTAGAAGGAAAATATGAAATTTTAGTCAAGGGGATATGATCCTATCATACGATTAATCTCGTAATAAGATTCCCTTAAATCTTGATCAATGTCAACCAGTAAAGCACGAATGTCTTCGATTTTTCTATGAATTGAAAGTTACCCTTCCACTAGGTCACTTAACCTTCCATTGAGGTTAGAATTTTTTCTTCTTTCTTCACGCCCATTTTCCCTTTCTCTCTCATGATCTGCTTCCACCCTTTCTTCCCATGGTCTACAACCATAAGTTATTCTATCTTTTCCGATGCACCTTATTAAGAAATGTTTTTCAAAGAAGACTTCTATTGTTAAATCCGAAATTACGTCTTCACTATTGAAAATTTTCGTAAAATAAGGTAATCTCCCTATCTGCCCCAACAGATTTGCCATTATCCGACACCCATATTCGGTCAATTCAAGATTTTGTGCGGTAGACATAAGTATCTCCATCATAATCCCAGAGACATCGACAGGCAAGGATGAGTGGTGAATTAACATTCAAGAGCAACATTCCAAGTAAGTTTCGATTTATATTTCGATGCAACATGAATTAGTATAAGTTACATAGTTTTAGTTTAATGCTTCCGATAAGTTTAAATGGAGTAATATCTAATGGTATTCTTACTATGATTTTTATATGCAAATCTCGAATAAGTCCTATAAGTATTAAGTATGTTTAAAGTGTAGGGAAACTACAGCCATAATACTTTGAATTTGATCAATAAAGGATGAGGGTATTAAGTGAAAAATCAAAAGAAAGAGAGGATAACCAATGAGTTATGCAAAAGGTGAGGAATGGTACGGAGCAGAAACTGCAACCATCCATTGAGTGAAAAAAAGATAAATAAATTATAGCATGAAAAATGGGTGCAAAGTACAAAATACTGAAAAAACATATGCCTAGAAGAAAAAAAATGAGAGAGTGGTATAGAGTGGTATGGATGCAACCACTGAAAAAAGGGGAGAGTGGTATGGAGAATAAAATGCAACCACTGTGAGTGATTTTAGCATCCTAGGTTACCAAAAAATGCCTTGAGAGAAATTAATCAAAGTGTTCTTTCTACATCCTTTATGCTTTATACTATGCTTAAGAGAAGGTAATATTCGAGTATGTATATAATGATTATATGAAGATGCGATTCGGTTGACTCTCCATTACGAACGAAGGTATGAAACTGAGCTATGTAAATTGCACATTACTAATTTGTGGCAAATTTCAAATTTCTACTTGAAATCTTTTGCAACGTGGAATGTGGTACTCGCTGTAATAATCTTTCACCAAATAATGTATGAACTTGATTACCGAATTTAAACAATTCTGTTGAATTTACCTTGAGGACAAGGAAAAAGTTAAGTGTGGGGGTATGATAAGTGTATAATTACACATATTATCACATTAATTTTATACATTAAACACTATAGTTTTAGTCATTTTTATACTTCATATAAAAGATTTCACATGGTATGTAGTTGTTTTTTATGCAAATGTAGATACTAGGTAAATCTTGGAAGTAAAATGATCCAAAGTGGAATTCTATAAAAAAGAGTGAAAACAATGCAAAAAGATGGGTGAATCTTAAAGATTTCGCTTAGGATCAAAGCTGTCGAAGATCGGTGAAATTACAAGAAGATTTCTGAGTAAAACTCAATTCACGGTCGCGCAATCATTTGTGGTCGCGACTTGTTTACTTCAGAATTAGAAGTCTTCCAATCAAAGATTCACGGTCATGAAATGTGTATCGCGGTCGTGACTTGGACGGTTTTCCAGTATTATCTTCTTAACCAACAACCGCCAGATAAGCATGATCAACAGCCATTAACTACCAATGAATAGACGCCTATCAAGAGTCAACCAATCATGAAAGGTGCTTATCAATTGTGGATTATATCAAAGCTTCTCAACCAATCACGATGAAGAGATGCAATCTTTCACCAATGGACACAACCCTTCGTTTAGATAGATGCATGATAAGTGTATAATTGCACTTATTATCATCATAATTTTATACAATAAACACTATAATTTTAGTCATTTTTATACTTCATATAAAAGATTTCACATGGTATGTAGTTGTTTTTTATGCAAATGGAGATACTAGGTAAATATTGGGAGTAAAATGATCAAAAGTTGAATTCTATAAAAAAAGTGTGAAAAAGGTGCAAAAAGATGCGTGGAACTTAAAGATTTGGCTGAGGATCGAAGCTGTCGAAGATCGGTGAAGTTACAAGGAGATTTCTGAAGAAAAACTCAACTCAAGGTTGCGACATTCATTCACGGTCATGACTTGTTCACTTCAGAAACAAAAGTCTGCCAACAAAGATTCACGGTCGTGACATGTACATCGCGGTCGAGACATGGACTGTTTTCTGGTATTATCATTTTAATGAACAACCGCCAGATAAGCATGATCAACCGCTATCAACTGCCATCAAATACCAACGAACAAACACCTATCAAGAGTCAACCAATCATGAAAACGTGCTTATCCATTGTGGATTATATCAAAGCTTCTCAACCAATCATATTGAAGAGATGTAATCTTTCACCAATGGATGTGACTCTACATTTGGATAGATGCAACCCTTCGAACTATATAAATAGGGTTCTAAATCCTCAACAATTTTGTGCATTGGGTGGCATTGGAGTGCAGAATAAAGGGGTGGAAAAATAGTGCATAGTGTGTTCATAGATAGAGAGTAAAAATGTCTAGTTTTTGCTACGTTCATGAGTGTTAGCGAGAAAATGTATAAGTGATTCGAATCCTTATTTCGATCACTAGATTTCTACACATATTAGAGCGATTGTTGTATAAGTGTAATTGCAAATCACTTATCAGTAAAAGTTTTCATTCTTCAACATTCATTTATTCGATATTCGCAAAGAATAGCATCCTAGCGGAGGTTCTGTACGAGCCGAGACCGAATTCAAAGCAGACGCAGGAATTGTGAGAATTGATGACTCCCATTAAAGAGTGGATACGGTTTGATCAACTTTAGCTTTCACTTGCATACCTTACAACTTTGCTTTGCTTTCGACTTATACTTTCTATTTCGAAGTTTATGATATGTCTATGTGTCATAATATGTATTTCGTGTTGAGTCTTTTATATTAATCAAGTTATATGCTTTTGAGTTAACTTTAAGAGTATTTTCAAGGTTAATGAGATTGTTTATAATCACTGGATCTATGATTATAATGTTGTTTAGTGAGCCAACATTTTTGGAATGGTAACTTGCTAAATGTGGCTATGTGAGAGTGACCCGTACTAAGCATAGTAATATTGTTATCCATGTTTATATAATTGTCTTAATTCTTTTGCACTAGATTTATAAAAGTCATTTCATGTGTTGCTCTATGGTAAATAATTGAATATCTAAATATCTAGAACCGAATTTGTTATATTAGTCTAGTGTACGTAATATCTTTGTTTATTTTGCATGTTTTCTTTGCTATACTTGTTCGTAGGGATAATCTATGTTGATTTATTCTACTCTAATCTCTATACACTTATCCACCACCATCATATCCCATCCTACCTATTAAATAATAAAATCATTTATTTTATTTTCTTTTATTTCGTTTCTCTTGTTGATCTTTAGAACTGGTTCCTTCCTTGTGGGTTCGATATCTTTTAAAACTACATCGCAACTGTATAGTTGTAGTTATCATCATTTTTCTATTTGATAAGTGGTATTGATAATACCTATCCTTTAAAGCAAAAATCTTGCGAATAAGTTATTAAACTTATCAGTAGAAAAGTGGTAAATAGTGGCCTTTGGTTTTGGTGAGGAGACGGTGGTGTTGAGTTGCTCTAGTAAAGCTGTGAGAGGTACATTGTCACTGGTGTCCTTGCTTTCCTCAAAATCCACCATAAAACCATCTTCTTCCTCCTTCGGAATGTTAACAGGTACTATTGTCGGTACACACTTGAGCTTACGCTTCTCTTTTATTTTGTTGTACCTAGTGTGCACCTGATTGTGAAGCAGTTTGGTGAAGTGTTTGAGATCCAAGGTCTTCTTCACCGCCATAACTATTTCACCGGACTTCCCCGGAAACAGAGCTATATCTACCTTCATCGCCTTCATCAGAGAGGTGATGAGGTAACCATAGTGATAGATGGTAGTTAGCTTGGTAAAGTGGTGAAGAATCACCACAGGCCAGTTTAGCCTCTTACCCTCTACCATATGGTAGACCACACACCTTTTGAAGTAGGTGCAGCTAGTTAGAGACCTAGTTCTGGGTAGCAACATCTTCACCACCAATTCGTGGCATGCGCTAGCTATCCAGCTCATTCCAGATGCAACAATTTCTCTAGACATGTAGTTGAAGGGAAGTTCCCAATCTTTTGTAACTATCACCGTATCCACATCACCAGTTCTACGGAGCTGAGTGCCTTTGTGAGGCATATTCAAGATGCTTCTAATCAACCTTGAGTAGATTAGAGTGGACTTTCCTCCGAATTCCATCAGTAGAACATCATTCAGCCCTTGAATGGTGTAGAGATGAGAGTAGAAAGCCCTAATCACCCCAATGATTGCGGGTCCTTCCATCTGAAGGAATGAGCTCAAACTTGGCTATTTGATAATCTTATGATTCTATTCTTGAGAAGACTCATAATCGACCTCATAAACCAGGCCAAAATCCAAATTATCAGCCCAGTCAACCTTGGTGAACAGGGCTCCAGCTTCCAAGGTTAGCTTCTCCATTTTACCATTAGTGTTGATAATGAGCTTCTTGAAAGTGTTGGTGTTGAGTCTGAAAGTGGTTCTTTGCGATCGCTATTTGAGAAAAATGAAGAAGGTTTTTGAGAGAAAGAGAATTAGGGTTCTTAGGCTCTCAATCGATTTGAATTCGTAAAAGTAAGTAACCTCTCTCTTTAACTCCTTCAGCTTTTATAGACCTCTTGAGATGGTGATGATAAGTGCCGCTTCCTTAGCTCAGGATAAGAATTAACACTGAGATTAACACTTGATTAACTACCTTAGTAAAACGGTGAGTTTAGCAGAAAATAGTTCCAGTTCAAAAGCATGTCTTTTTTAAAATTTGGGTTTTGATTTTAACCGTGAAACTGAACTTCATGCTGTTACTTTAAAAGAAGTTAAGCATGTGTCATCTCCTAGATGAAATAAAAATTAATCTTCAACACTTAGCCAAAAATCTTGATTTTTCATTCTTCTTCTTCTTCATCACATGGGTTCGCCATACCAATAAGCTACCTCATGTTAATGAATTGCTCCTTTGGCAATGGTTTGGTGAATATGTTAGCAAGCTGTTCCTCTAAAGGAACAAACTCCAGCTTGGCATCTCCCCTTAGCACATGATCTATAATGAAGTGATGCCTAATGTTGACACGCTTCATCCTGCCATGGTAAACTGGATTCATGGATAGGTCAATTGCACTTTTGTTATCACACATAGCTTCTAGACACTTTGACTTTATATCATAATCTTCTAGTTGCTGCTTGATCCATAGCAGTTGTGCTACACAACTTCCTACTACCAAGTACTCAGCTTCAGCTGTATGATAATTTTATAATTACACTTATTTTCATGATATTTTTACTTATAAATCGATATGGTTTGGAGTCATTTTATTCTTCATATAAAAGATTTCACTTGGTATGTAGTTGTTTTTTATGCAAGTGCAGAAACTAGGTGAATCTTTGGAGTAAAATGATCGAATATGGAATTCTACGTCAAAAGAGTGAAAAAGGTGCAAAAAGATGCATGGAACACAAGGATTTGGCTTAGGATCGAAGTTGTAAAAAATTGACAAAGTTAGAAAGAAGAATTATGTAGAAAAACACTGTTCACAATCATGACACCCATTCGTGGTCGTAACTTATCACCCTTCATAAACAGAATGTTGCTAACCATTGTTCATGATCGCAACATGTAATTCGTGATCACGAATTGTGACGGTTATTGATCATCTCTTCTCAACAACCAACCGCCGGATAAGAATGATCAACCACCATCAGTTACCAGATGAAAAGACACCTTTTGGAAGTAGACCAATCACAAAAAAGGTACCTTTCCATTGTGGATAAGGATGAGCTTTGCATCCAATCACATTGAAGTGATGTAACCCTTTGCCAATGGACACGACTCATTGTTTGGATAGACCCAACCCTTCACACTCTATAAATAGAGTCCCAAATAAACCAATTCGATGTGTGTGAAGCATGATATACGTGGGTATAGAGTGTATGCATAGATAAAGAGTGAAAATTGTATAGATTTCGATACGTTCAAAGTGTTAGTGAGAAAAATGTATAAGTGATTCGACTCTTATTTCGATCACTAGATTTCTCCATAAATTCGAGCGATTGTTGTATGAGTGTAATTGTAAAGCACTTATCAATAAAAATTTCCATTCTTCAACATTCATTTATTCAATATTCACAAAGAATAGCATCCTAGCGGAGGTTCTGTACGAGTCGAGACCGAATTCAAAGTAGACGTAGGAATTGCGGGAATTGATGACTCTTATTAAAAGACTGGATACGATTTGATCAACTTTAGCTTTCAATTACATACCTTACAACTTTACTTTGTTTTCTCCTTATACTTTCTATTTCAAAGTTTACGATATGTCTAAGTGTCATAACGAGTATCTCTTCTTGCGTCATTTATATCAATAAAGTTATATGCTTTCGAGTTGACTTTAAGAGTGATTTTAGGGTTAACAAGATTGCATATAATCACTGGATCTATGATTATAATGCTGTTTAGTGAGCCAACATTTTTGGAGTGGTAACTTGCTAAATATGGCTATGTGAGAGCGACCAGTACTAAGCATGGTATTATTGTCATCCAAATTTTTATAAGTGTCATAATTCGTTTACTCTAGATTTAGAAAAGTCATTTCATGTGTTGCTCTGCGGTGGATTATTGAATATTTGGGCGTCTAGAACCGTATTTGTTAAAGTTATCTAGTGTACGAAATATTCTTGAAGATTTTGCATGTTTTTCTCTACTATACTTGTTCTTAGGGAATATCTATATAATTTACATCGTCTTTAATCTGTTCATGCATCTGTCTATTCATCAGTTTATCATCCATACCCTAAACTTATATTATTTTCTTTTGTTCTGTAAATCTAGTTGATCCTTAGAACCGAATTCCTTCCATGTGGTTTCGATATATTTTAAAATTACATTGCAACTGTATACTTGCAGTGATCATCATTTTTTTATTTGATAATCGGTACTAACAACACCTGTTCATATTAAGAACTTTTATATTATCAGTAGAAAAGTGGGGAACAAGGTTTGGCACCATTTACGAAAATAAGTGTTTTGAAATGAGTATAGTCAAAATCTTGCGATCACTGTACTCAGTGCTAAAGAAGTTTGCTTCTTGCTATACCATTAGACTAAGCATTCTCCAAGAAAATGGCATCCTCCTATGGTGCTTATCCTGTCTACCTTGTCTCTTCCATAATCAGCATCTGTGAATCCTCTTGGAGTGAAATCCGTGCTGTTGGGATACCACAGATGTGCTTCAATAGAGCCTTGCAAGAATCTCTGAATTCTCTTGACAGTTGCTAAATGAGATTTTCTAGGATCAGCTTGGTAATGAGTACAGTAGCTCACAATATACTGCAGTCTGACCTATTAGTTATCAGATAAAGAAGAGAACAAATGATTCCTTTGTAGAACTTGCTATCTAAAAGTGTTCCAGCTTCATCTTTAGTTGAGATAGTGTCAGTGGCCATAAAAGAGGACATTGGCTTTGAATGCTCCATGTCTAACTTCTTCAGGACTTCTTTAGCATACTTCGCTTGACTGATAAAGATTCCATATTTAGTTTGCTTAATTTGAAGACCAAGGAAATAAATTGAAGACCAGGAGTTCATATGCTTGCTGAACTCCTTGCACAGCTTCTGGAGACATCAACGAATCTAAGTCTCACCTACAAAATAGTTACATTTTCTTAGGTACCCATGCTCTTGAGCTGGGTCCTCCTTTGTTAGAAGTGCTTAGGTTACTCTAATCATACTCATCGTAATAACCACTTTATACCTACAGAGAATTGTAGCATGTCTAGCTTTTCCACAAAAACTGCATGTCGTTTTTGCTTTGGGCTGGCTCGCTTTCTTCTTTTTAAAGGAATTCTTCCACTTATAATTGTGAGTTTGATTATTCAGAGTCTGAACATTGGTTGGAGGAGGAACCCATTCCTTCTTTAAAGCTGTTATCTCAGCATCCAACTTATCTAATTGCTTAGTGAGCTTACTAACATGACAGTCCTGATACTCAACTTCTTCTTGAATAAAGCGGAAATCAAGAGATAAGAAAGCTATAGTGTCTTCCTAATCTTCACTTCTCCTTAGTAGCTCTTTGATGTTTTTTATTGACTTATTAGTTAGTTTCATGACATCAAAGGGTGCCTGGGCGAACTCTTCTATAGTCAAAGGGATTTCAGGATGTACCTCAGTTTAAGGAGTCTTCACTTTGTTACTCTTAGCTTCAAAGAAAACAGCTGTTTGACCTCTACCTAAGGTAGATGCGAAGGCTTCGCCCCTTTCATTCTCAATGGCCATCAAGCAAAGGTTGGTGGAATCGATTACTTCTTCATCTGATGACGAAGATTCTTCTGAATCGCTCCTGGTGGTAACAAGTGCCTCATTCTTCTTAGCGAACCTCTTCTTGTATCTGTCCTGCTTAGCCTTTGGATAGCTCGATTGGATATGGTCTTTCTCACCATAGCCAAAGTGTTTGATATCTTTGCTATGTTCCTGCTTGAGTCCTTCCTCAGCTCCTCGCCGGTGCCGAGTTAACTTTATTTTAGCGTGAATTTCTTCTTGTTGAACTTCCAATCCTTCTTAATGAAGCGTTTGAAATGCCTAGTCAAAAGGGTCATTTGCACATTAGAATAGCAGCTTGTATATTCATCAAAGGAATCAGATTTCCGGACAATGGCTTTGCCCTCTCTTTCTTTGCCTTTACTCCTATCAAGAGTATTTTTCCTTAAGCTCATTTCCTGATTCAGCAAGGTGCCTATCAACTTATCATAGCTGTAGGTTTTAAGATCATGAGCCTCCTCGATCGCGCTCTTCTTATCATCCCACTCTAAGGTAAATGTGAGCGGAAGACACGGAGTGATGGTCGAGAGTGCGTGGAAATGAGAGGCGTAGTCCACAGGGGTGTTTAAAGTTGAAAGTAAAAATTACCGGGTCGTGGACCTGGAAATGTTGATAGAGAAAGCAAAAACGTTTTTAGATGGGTCAAAACTCGAATCCACCATCTCTTAGTGTAGAGTCGCCACCTGGATTAGCTCTTCTAGGAATTAGAGTCCTGTGAGGCTTAACGTTTGGGGGATAGCCCACTAAGACACAGAGATTCGAGTTCAGGATAAGTTGCTTATTTCTTATTGGAACACATTATATTACATCTATAGAAAACCGTATTTCTTAATTGTGCATATTCACACTTATGTCATTTTTCGAGTTTATAATGTATGATTTAACATCCATGTGGAAAGCAGTAAAACCATGCATAAAGCTGTAAATAAATGCGAAAAAGTAAAGATTAAATATTACAAAACCTCAGGGGATGCAACTGCCCGCCTAATCTATTAATTACATTTCCCAAAATTAATATTTTCAATACCCGAAGGAAAATAAGATCCTAGGTATACATCTAATCCTAATCTACCTGCACCCACAAAGGTTAGCACAAGATATGGCACAATATTTGCACGTATGTTCGATTTAATTTTGAGAAGGCCTGTGTGGCCTAATTAAAACATCGGCGGTTTAAAGTTCTTATTTTGAAATAAAACTATTTATTTTAAATACAAGTATGTTGGTGATCTTTAGTTAGTGAAAATGATCGCATGATAAAATGTGAGGTCTGTTATCCGGGAATAATTTTTTTTCCCTTCGTGGGGGTATTCTAATGGAAATTAAAGATGAAGAAGAAATATTACAACATTTATACAATAAAAGAGGAGAAATATATAGGAAGCACGAGATGAAGCAGCTCTAGGAACTCAGAGGCTTACCCTTTCGATGTGAATCCACTTCGGCGTATCCGTCTCATCCCCGAGAGCATTCCTCTTTCGTATTTCAGTTGTGTTTGTGCGGAAAATAAATGTTTATTTATCCAAGAGAAAATCAGACTCAGGTTCTAAATTTGTTTTAGACCCGAGAATATCTGAGGATTTTAAAAGAAAACGAAGTTGAAGAAAGTTGATTTGAAAATCAAAAGTTTCAGAATCCCAACGTTTTGGATCCGAATTATTTAAAGAATTTTTGAAAAATAATATTTTTGTATTTTTTTTGCTGGTTTTTCTACTTTTGAAAAATAGAGTTTTTCTCTCAAATTTCGAGCCCCTTCGATCCAAAAAAGTCCCGGTATTTATAGGACTCGAATCGAGCTCGAGCCGGGATCACCAGAATTTTCCAGTGAGCCGACGCACTAGGCTCTCCCGTTCTATGAGCCCAGTTTAGTCGGGGAATGTTTCAATTTTTTAAATTTATTTATTTATTTTAATAAAATTCACCAAAATCTTTATTTTTCAAAATAATTAAAATCCTTACCACAACTTGGCGACGAGGAACATTCCCATTCGAAGATCTTCGGATAATTGAAAATCATGTGATTCGAGGATAAAAATTTTGAAAAGCCTTTATCATTGAATGCGTGAGCTGGTACAAAATCCCGTGCTCACAAATGCCCCTCGTGTGATAATTGTTGGTTGTATGACCCATATGATCACACGAAACGGAGCGGAGGGATTGAGAATTTACCTGACTAGTGCGGTTGGTGCCTTCTTTATCCCCAACTGATGATGAAGCGACACTACGCCATAGACGGTCTGTTGCAACAGAAACTACCTGGTGTTGCAAGAAAATGTTACAATTTTCATAAAAAAATCGATGTGTTGCGTCATAATTGAAAAGGTGTTTCAAAAGTGATGCAATAAGTACAAATGCATGTAAAAAACACATTGATTTGCAACACATTCATATTACTGTTGTCGAAAATGCTTATAAACAGTAGAAAATATGAGGCAATAGGATTTCTCCCACCCTCTAATAAACGGAAATAATTATTAAAAAATTATAAAATAAAATAAATAAAAGGTTGAATAGAGGTGGTATAAATTAAACATTGACTCTCATGTTCTTCTTTTATTTCTCCCCTTTGCTATTGCCAATTAAATACCTTTACTCTCACCCCCCTCTTCTCTCGTTCAATCTTCCTCTTCTTCTACCATTACATTTGCTTCCACTCTTTAAAAATCTTCATCCTTGCCTCAATTTTGGTTTCCCCTTCAAATTTCTTGCATCTTCGCCATCGTCGCCATCAAATTTAATATTGGAAAATTAGGGTTCCTCTTTTGTTTGTTGGAGAGATTTTGGCTTCTTTAATCTGTTTATGGCATTTTTTGGAGCAACTGGAAAGAATCTGAAGGTATTTTCCTTTTTGACTTTGGTAAATAAAAGACTAAGGTGTTGAGGTCTACAATTTTGTTTTATGCATTTGTATTTTCTCTTATTATGCGTTTGATGAAGAAGGTCGACTAGTGGAGGCTACTGAGGTATGCCTGTCACTATTATTTTATTTTCTGAATAGTCTTAAGCTATCAATGTATTGGTCAATTTAAACTTTATTAACTATAGTTATGCAATATTGCAACTAGCTATTGTATGATTATATGATATAGTTTTCATTTCCTCTACTTCAATCCAAATATTCTTAACAGATATGACCTGGTAGAAACAATTTTGAAATTTAGTAAGTTTCCATCAAAAGTTAGAGTTTTACTGAAAGTACTACTAGATGACAAAGTTATCTTTAACTTAAGTTATGTTATATGCCAGAATGGTTATTGTGTTCCTTAATATAACGAAAGCTTATCTTTACATTCACTTCCTTAAGTTTCTGATGCCTCCCTTAATTTTCCTCTACTACATCATAATGACATTTTACACCAATATGAAAGATACTATTGTTCTGATCTAATAGTGAATTTGTATTTCAATGAATATGTGGGATGTGGTTTCTCATCCTTCTTGATAATTTTTATTTATTCAAATTCAATCACATATTTCTGAAAAAGAACAGAATACATTTCCAATACTGGAATTCATTTCTGAAGATCATAATTGTGATGATGTTCTTGTCTAGTCATGTTTTTGTGTGATCCTGTTTTGCTTTTATACAACTTTGTTGTTGGAGGGTTGTGGTTGGCTTTGAGGGATACATGTTTAAAATTGAGCTTGAGACTATCCAATTTCCTCTCTTCCTAAACTTAAGCTATCAAGAAGCTGCTTACGTCGATTCCTGTTTTAGGTTAGTCACTATGTTGCATTGCATACTTTCATTTATATCAAAGTTTGGGTTTTTGTGAAACTCTAAATTTTTTAAAATTATGAATCAATATATGAAATTGGGAAGACATTTTTGTTCATAACATTTCAAGAATTTATGAAATTAATTAGATTAGGGCTCAAAAGTAGTTATATTTCTACAGATAGTCTGAATGCGCTTCGTCAGAGTAGTATTGACTGAACTAGCACATATTTTTTTTGTTTCTTCAGGAAATCCTATCATCTTATCTTGTTTACTTTAACATTAGGATAATCAAGCTTGCCTTACTGTAACCTTAATAGATGATCGATTCAGTTTGAGGCTATTTAGTGAAATTTCATCATGCCCATTTCAAATTTAGTCTAGAGTTTACACACACGAGAAAAGTACAACTTAGCTTGATCTGCTTTTTGTTGATATAAAAGAAAAGGTTACTTTCCATATCTTGTCAAATAACTCCAAACCCAAAACTGCATAGTACTTTTTGTTGCTTTGTTTTTTATTATGATAGTGATAGCTCATTTTCTAAAATTGAAAGCCTTTGTCTTTAATCAATTAAAGTTCTAACCTTTAACCCATTTTTCTTTGGTGGAATATGAAACATGAACACTTGTCATTAATCAAGAAAACCTCTACAAGTATTTTAGAATCATTAACTCCACTTCAATAGAAACAAGATGTTAAGAATTTGGTTCCTTCTAATTCTATTTCTTAGTTTAGCAGCATCGGTCTTTTGTGCTTCTAAATACAGCAGAGATGATTTTCCTCATGGATTCATTTTCGGCTCAGGCACTTCTTCTTATCAGGTTTGTTTACTGAGTTATTTCTTGTTATAATGTCAATTCTGTAAGTTAGAAAAGAAGAATGTCAATTCTGATTATTTTTGTAATTGCAATTCTGGTTTTGTTTTGGCTCCATTTGATTTTGATTGATGTTATACTTTATGTCTTAGTTTAGATGAATCAATAATTTGGAGCTACCTAAACTGTTCAATAGATTTCATTTTAATTGATTAAATTGCTTGATTTTGAGTTCCACTCAAACATTTCATGACCCTTGCTTTGAAAGATGCAAAGCTTGCTTTATATTATATAATAATAATTTTTGTCATGGTTATTGAATGGAACTTCACCGACAACACAACATGCGTCTTCTGTGAGTTTTAGGCTACTAATTCACTCTTAATGTGCACTTTGGAGTTGGATGATGACTATTCTACTTATTTTTCTTCTCATAGGTATTCATTGATATTATCATTACTCATAACACTTCCTCCGCCTCTGTTTTTGGCTAATAATTTTCAAACATTAACCAGTGATAGCGTGCAAGGCATTCTTGAAGGGCGTTGAGTCATGGAAAGAAGAAACCAAATAAAAAAAAGATCCTTGTGAGTTTTTCATCTTACAAGCTCTTATTTTTAACATGATTTCTTTTTCTATCAGACGTATATATGTTATGTCAAGATTTGCATATGTTAAACAACTAATTCACATATGTCAAACAACTAATCACATGCTTTGCAAAAACATATACAAACTGATCCAACTCACCTACTGTGACTTTGCTTCAATTTTCTGGTAAATTTCAGTCAGTTCAGTCAAATACTTCTTCATTTGTTTGATCTATAAATAAAAAATATACACATTAATAGTTATCATTATTTGAAACTAATAGCCTCTCACATCTAAAATTTGATTCGATAATCTTTTACTTTTATCAAGAAGCAAATAAACTTCACCATAAGTCCAAGATCTTACCTTTTGGTGAATTTCGTCTTGTCAATCACCTTTATTTAAGTGTCCAATTGGTGCCACAGAATCAAGAGATGCTACGAACAAATGTCATATAAAATATAAGTAAAATTAAACTTGGAACATGCTATAAAATCCTATATAGAGTTCTAACAATAAAGAACACAATCGCAATAATATCAAATAAACATAAAATCCTTGCAACAAAACTACAAGCAACATAGATGATCCTAAAATCCTTCAAAAATATTTCAGAAAAGTAACATAGAAAATAACCTCAAGTTAAACTGTGAAGCCATT